>CAUYTI010091841.1:0-76693 GCA_963575145.1 Galago senegalensis | reverse complement strand
AGAAAATAACAAGAGATACCATCTCAGGGTAGGCAAGGGACTTGAAGAGAAACTTCTCCGAAGAAGATAGGTGCAAGGCCTACAGAAGTATAATAAAATGCTCATCATCCTTAATCATCAGAGAAATGACAATCAAAACTACTTTGAGATATCATCAAACACAAGTAAGATTAACCCCTATCACAAAATCCCAAAACCAGAGATGCTGGAGTGAATGTGGAGAAAAGGGAACACTTCTACATTGCTGGTGGGAATGCAAACTAATATGTTTCTTTCAGAAAGATTTTTGTTGAACACTTAGAGAACTAATAATAGACCTGCCATTTGATCCTACAATTCCTTTAATAGGTCTATATCCAGAAGACCAAAATACACTACAACAAATATATTTATACCCTAATGTTTATTGTAGCCCAATTCATGATTGCTCAGTCTTGGAAGAGGCCCAAGAGCCCATCAAATTATGAATTGATTAATAAATTGTGTTTTATGAACATCATGGAATATTATATAGCTTTAAAAAAGATGGTGTAGAGTAGAGTTTACCTCCTTCAAGTTTACACAGATGGAGCTAGAACATATTCTTCTTAGGAAAGTATCCCAATAATGAAAGAAAAAGTATCCAATATATTCAGCTCTAATATGAAACTAGTTTGTAGCTTTTCATATGAAAGCTACAACCCAATTATAACCCAAGAGCACAGGGGAAAAGGAAAGGGAGTGGAGGGGAGTGGAAGATGGGTAGAGGGAAGGTGATAGGTGGGACCATGCCTATGGAGCATCTTATAAGTGTACATGTGAAAATTTCTAAATGTAGAATATATGTGCCTTGAACCAATAACTAAGATAATGTCATGAAGGCTATGTTAACTGGGTTGATGAAAATATTTCAAATTGGATAGAAAACCAGCACACTGTACTCCATGATTGCATTCATGTACACAGTTATGATTTAATGAAAAAAATAAATAAATATATAAATAAAACCAAAAAAAGAAAAAAAGAAAGAAGTAAACATCATGAATAGTAGAAGTAGGAATTGTGTGACATACCATTTAGGTCTGTCAAATCATTGTATGAACATTGGGCTTAATTTCATGTTTTATAAATTCCTAGGAAAGCACTAGGTATAAACCAACTCTTTCATTTGATTTCAAATCCATGACTTGAAAAGGAAAGGATGGAGTGTTGAATCTTTTGCCCGTGGTTACAATACAAAATATAAGAAGCAGGAATTAACTGTGTAGAAAAGAACCACATTCTTTGTAACCATTTGAACCGAACAAAAAATTCAGACAGCAACTTCTTTTGCATGTTTAATAGGAATGAGATTAAGCTTCAAGGTGGTAACCCAGGGAAACACCCTTTGTGATGTCATCCATAGTGACCATGTAGTGACTTCATTCTGGAATGTCGTAGGATCCAGGCTTCTGGTCAAAGATACTCAATGAAATTTTCTGCTAACTTCAGCTAGTGTCCTGCAAGTGTTTGATCAGCATATTTATTAGACTTCCATCCAAAGAGAGAGAAGTAATCTCCTATTTGTGCCTTACTGATTACATTTATGTCTGAGATACCAGTCATTAGACTTGATACCGGATTTTTAACACTGGATTTCCAGGCTCTTGGTCTCGATTCGATGAATGAATCGACGGACCATAGAATGAAGAGTGAGGTTTTATTTACAGCTCAACGAACCAAACCTCCTTGCAGGGCAGGATACAAGTGTTACAGCTCTTATTAAAACAACTTACAAAGAGCCAAGCCTCTTTGTAGAGCAGAATAGATGTGTTACAGCTCTTACAAAGGGCCAAGCCTCTTTGGAGGGCAAGATCAGCAGCGGAGGTGTTACAGCTACAGCTTTTACAAAGGAACAAGCCTCTTCGTAAGGCAGGATCAGCAGCGGAGATGTTACAGCTACAGCTCTTATAAACAACCAAGCCTCTTTGTAAGGCAGGATCAGCACTAGAAGTGCCACAGCTTTCGCTTCTTCTTCTGTACGGTCTACAATGATCTGCTGCCTTGTAGTTCTGCTCTATCTTCCTTGAAGGTCTGCGACGATCTGCCCTCAGGCTCTCTGCGCCGGGCCTTATATAGGTGTAATGGACCAATTAGGAGCAGGATTGAAAATGGACGAATCAGGGATGGGCAACAATTTACCCTTCATTGACAGGTCCCCTAATGGAGCTCTACTGAAGCCTCTGGGGGAAGAAAGCTCCCTGGCTTGCCCCAACCTGCCGGTTTTCTTGCGAGCTGTTGCCACCAAGACAGAAGTGGCAGGTTCTCCAGGCCCTGCTCGGCTGAGCTGGCTGGGGTGCCACTTTTCCGGTATCAGTAGGAACACAGAAGGAACACAGATTCTAGTTGGACTCAGAATGAAAATTAAACTTGCAAACTTTACTTTCACGAAAAATAAGAGAAAGAAAAATCAGAAACCTCCAACCTGCAAAAATTATTGCCAAATGGGGAGCAAGAACAGATGATGAGGAAAGGAAAGAACAGAGAAGTTCTGTAGGGGAGTGATCTCAGAAAGAGCCAGCAAATATAGAACGTTATGCAGACCTAGGGTTCTGCTCTCTCTAGTTGAATGTTAATGAGCCCAAGGCCGGTGGGAGAAATGCAGAGAAGGGCCACAGAGGAAGGCAGGTCTTCAGGCTTTAGCTGCAGCAGAGGAAGCCGTTCAGCCTTTAAGCCAAGAAATCTACCCTGGCCTCACCCCTGCAGGAACTTCCTGCTAAACAATATCAAAATCTCTTATTAAAATATGAGACAACAAAAGAAATGTGCTCCATGTTCACAACAAAAATACTACAAGGAAAACTAAAAAGATAAAAAAGAATAATGCAGTCTTCTTATAGACAGGGGGAACATCAGGAAAATAACATATGGATAAAAAGCACAACTTAAAATTCCAAGTGAGAATTTGAAATCTTTATGCAACAATTGAAACAATAAAGAAAAAAATACCAAAACTTACAGAAGAGCTGGCTGAGCAAGAGGAAGTAACAGGAGACAGGAGGAATCTGTGCAGCCGGAATGGACTGGACTCAAGAAAGAAACAGAAAAAAGAGATGGAGATGAAATTACAGGGAACACAGGGAAATAGACACCATTAAAAGGCACAGAAAGGATACAGAAGACAGAAA
The DNA here is from genome assembly GCA_963575145.1 of Galago senegalensis. Classification (NCBI taxonomy): domain Eukaryota; kingdom Metazoa; phylum Chordata; class Mammalia; order Primates; family Galagidae; genus Galago; species Galago senegalensis. The sequence continues at coordinate 73,547 of CAUYTI010091841.1, read as the reverse complement.
TAAGAAAATTAAACAAAATGCAAAATAAAATAGAAATAGGAATAATTTCTATATGTATAATTAAAAAATTATATTAAAAATGGCTAGGATGTATATACTATATATAACATACATATAGTTGCTGATTAAAAACAACAAACTGATGGGACATAACAAGTATTTAAAGCCATTTTAACAAAAAGATTTTTCTGAAATGAAATAAAGACAGAAAGGAAGAGAGAAGGAGCAGTGAGGTCGGCTGCTTGAGTTGATTCTACACATAGTAAGAGGGAGCTGAGTACCAAGGACAACTAACCCAGAGCCACCAACACTGAGACACAGCCTAGTAAAATCCCTTGAATTTTAAAATCAGAAAATGAGGCCAGGGGTGGTGGCTTAGGCCTGATCCCAGCACTTTGGGAGGCCGAGGTGAGAGGGTGGTTTGAGCCCAAAAGTTTGAGACCAGCCAAGGCAACAAAGTGAGATCCTGTCTGTACAAAAAAAAGAAGAAGAAGAAGAAGAAGACAAATTAGCCAGGTGTGGTGGCACATACCAGTAGTCCCAGTTACTTGGGAGACTAAGGCAGCAGGATTGCTTGGGTCCAGGAGTTTGAGGCTGCTGTGAGCTAGATCACTCCATGTTGGGCAGAGACTCTTGTCTCCAAAAAAAAAGGGGTGGGGGGAAGGAAAAGAAAAAGAACAAGTCACAGGAGAGAGAAATAAAGTGGGATCAGATTTATTGACAAGAGCATTTAACAAAGACCACAGAAGACAAGAAAGTATCCCTTAGCAGGTATGTGATAGAGAACATAAGTCGAGGATTTTACACCCAGCTCAATTCTTCCTAAAGAATAAAGACTTCAGACAACCACAGTCAATTCTTGTTATTCATGGCAGTTGGGCTCTATAAAGGCTCTGCAAACTCTGAATCAGCAAACACTGAATCCTTGCCTCTAGGGAGAATAGCACAGTTAGGTTCCTATAAGTCTATCGTCACGACATTTTCATCAACCAATCAATACATAACTTTGTTTTATGTGCTGGGTTTGAAGACACCTTACTTAATACACATTGTCGACTCATTAATATTGAACTCGTGGCACACAGCACTACAATTTATGTCAGAGCAAAGCTTACCTAAAAGAGGAATTTTCTGCATGAGGCCCCTTGCAGCCTTCTTGTATCTGGGACCACTAGCCAGCACTTCAGCATTATGCTTCAGGGCCGTTTTCAACAGTGAAATCACCCCCCCAAAAGTGCAAAACTCATGGCACTAAATTACCATACAGAGGATGCTTGTCCGCAGCATGAGAGCTGGAAAAACAAAGGTCTCAGCTGAGAATGCGCAGATTGGGCGCAATATACGTTCTGCATGTACCTATGAATGATCTCAGAGTGTGGACTTGGATGTTACAAATGAACTTGAGCAAGTTGGCAAATTTTTAAATACAGAACCTGCAAACATCGGGCATTGACTGTCCTTTTGAAAATTCAAGAGCTCTGGAGATACTGTTCACATGAAAGTCTCCCTGGGAAACCACTAGAGGACAAATTCCAGCAAACTAAAAGATAAATTGAATTAATTAAAATTAGAGGGTGAATAGAGGGGCAGAGGAAGAGAATAGAAATTAATTTTGTTATTGCTCGTGTGGGAGTAGTTATTGTTTTAAATAAGAGAGGAATGAGAGTATTAGGTAAAGGTAATCTCTAGATTAAAAATTAAAACTTTCTAAATATCAAAAGGTAAAAAGCCTACAATTCAACAAGAAATAAAAAGGTACACATAGAAAAAATGTTTAAACTTTGATATAAATACATAAAATGACAGAACTAAGACCAAACATGTATTTTCCACCAACATATGTATCTAAACTTCAGTAATGTATTAAAAGGTAAAGAACTTGGGCAGTGCCTGTGGCTCAAAGGAGTAGGGCACCAGCCCCATATGCCAGAGGTGGCGGGTTTGAACCTAGCCCTGGCCAAAAACTGCAAAAAAAAAAAAAAAAAAAGGAAAAGACCCTAATATGGGATAACCAAAAAGAATCCAATTCTGTACTGTATACAAAAGTCATGCCTAAAATGAAACAATTTTAAAATCTTGAAAATAAAAAAAAATAAGAAAAGCACAAAGAACAACACACAGGCTGTCATCACAGTATTAAACAAGGTGGAATTCAGGACAAGCATCAAAAGAGACAAAGAGAGGCACGGTACTGATGTTAAGGGGACAATTCACACTGAAGACACACAGCTATGAATATGCCCGGTGCCCACGACCAACTTGCATTTATCCATACTGTTGCAACAAGGGAGACCATGCCCCATAGGGAACTGCACAATGTCAATGTCTGGGTAAATTAGGAGGCTTATTAACAGGATCAGGGTCTGTTAGGTGATTAGGAGGAGGGGTCAATGAAGCGTAGCTTTGCTCTGAATCAGGTGATGCCATAAAGTGGGGGCAATTCTATAACCAAGTTCTCCTAATGATGCTCACCCAGGAGACAGAGAATTAGAGTTGTAATTGGTAATGAAGCAGCAGTCACTTGCCGCCAGCAGAGGGCAAGGTTTGGAGGAGATTCTTCTGATTTGCTCAATGTTTTTATTTTTGCCTTTGCCCATGCATGATTATGAAGTGGTCTTGCTTTGTCTTGCCCCATCACTGGCACAGAGTGACCATGTAGTATTGATACTACGAATTTGTACGAGTTCAACAGAAGAACACCATGGACTAGCTGTAATACTCAGGCCAGTGCTCACTGACACATATGAGGTGCTGCCTCTTCCCCCATATTTATACACTAAAAAACAAAGTAGCAACTTTCATGGAATGGAACTTACAGAAGAAGGATTTATTGAGATAACTAATATTAGGTGATTTAAATTTACCTCTGTTGCAACCTGTCGGGCCCCATGGCCCTGGTCTTGATCATAGCAGGAAGGAACCAGACCAGACACGGATTAGAAGTACAATCTTGTGGGAGGTGGCCTAGCCCTTCTTAGTAGGGCAGCCCTGAGCAACCGCTGCATCAGCCTTTTATTGAGACAGCACAACACAGGTGAGGGGAGTAACTAACAAATGACTCCGTGCTGAAGGCTTGGGCTCTTTCTCCACAAATAGCACCTGGGGGAGGAATGGCCCAAGGGTCCACCTCTCAGCTGCAGATCATCTTGCTCAGGTCAAGTCTGACTCTTGGCGTCCCCTACAACCTCTCTTGGGCTAAGGTAGATCATTTTGAACAAAATGCTAAAGACACAGACTACCTAAATGACATTATCTGTAATACAGGGATGATGGACACACACAGAGTTTTGTATCTTAAAATAGAAAGTATAGCCTGTCTCCAAGATCCATCAGAATTGATTACACAAGACAACCTTGATAAATTCCCAAAGAGAAGACACAATATAGATAATTTATTCTAATGATAATTAAAACTAGAACTTAATTACAAACTCCAAAAATTGAAAGACTACCTGGAAAAAAAAAAAAAACCTGATATTTTAAGTCAAGTGGAAAAGGCAATGAAAACCTGTAGAATTTCTAGAAAAAAAATACTTTTAAGAGAATTCATAATCTTAAAATATTTACATTATTAAAACATAAAAATAATTAAAGCATGCAGCTCAAAATTTTTAAAGGAATAACAAACCAAACCAAAAAAGGTATAAGAAAGAATTAACAAAGGCAGAGGCAGAGATGAAAGAGCGTGACACAGTATCAGTAGAACTATTACAAAACAATAATAACATTAAGAGCTTCGGTGTGCAAACATTATACTGAGCCCTGTGAATAAACAGGTACGAAACAGAAGGAAGGAGAATTAAATAAGTAAGAGGGCAAACAGTTCCTTATTTGGGGAAGTTTTCCTAATTAAATTCTGCTTCATAGATGTTTTACGAATAGCTAACAGTAATTTCATAATTAAACACTTTAAAAGCCCTGAAAGGAAATGTTTTTGATTGTCACTATAAAAGACTTCTGGATTGGCCTGGGTGAACATTTTATGAGGAGGACACCCCGGGCAATTGAAGCAACATCAAAACTACACTATTGGGACCTGATCAAACTAAAGAAGTAAGGCAGGCAGACAGCCCTCTGAATACCTATTTCTAACGGCAGTAATGACTAGTCTTCCAAAACCTTCATCTTCCTATGAATGTGAAAATAGCCTTTTAGAACACAGGGCAGGGAGCAGAGTAGGCTTACAGTTTCTAGTTGACAGCAAACGGGTAGCTGAAATTGTGCAACATTTCTGAGTGGAACTCAGCTCCTCAGACAAGAAGAATGAAGTAAAGAAAGTGGAAATATGGAAAACAGAACTGTGTGCTATTTCGGCCATTTGAGATAGTGTTAAAGTTGGAAGCCCAGCTATGTACTACATTGCCTCTGATTTTTCAGAAATGGAAAATGCAGGGGAAATTATTTTGCCTTGAGAACAGATTGGACTCATGTTTATCAAGTTTGAAAATGTGGTTTTAAAATGTGAAATAAACTAGTGCTGGGATTCACGATTACAAATTATATCAAGACTTTTCAGCTTTACTCATTAATAAAAATAGGAAAATCAAAGCCTACAGAGAAATGACAAAGCCTTCCACCAGCTATGGTAAAAGTATCTTTTGTGACTATTATTTTTTTTATCTTATTTGGTAGATGTTTCTGATGCCTCCCAAGAAGAGCCTCTTAGTTCCATGACAACTTCTGCTGTCACTGTACCATTTTCTTATGACTGGAACGAGGACAACCATCTGTACAAGGAGAAAGACCCCTGCTAACCATGGCACTGTGGTAGACACAGAAAGGAGCGAGTTACAGAGAGTGAGAAGAAAGATCTTGTCAAAGACTGGGGACCTACCCCTTCTTCATACGCACTTTAGATGACTTCTTCTGCAGGCAGCATTGCTTAATTTAAATAACAATATCTAACATTGTGAGCATAAACCAGACTATAAACCATTTGGATAAATTCAATCCTCCATGGAATAACATTGAGGTTTAGAGGAAAGGGTTATTACAAATATATGGATGGAAAATGTGATAGACTAAATTAAATACCTCTACAAAGATAATAAACTGAGGAGATTTTTAAGGAAAGGAAAAGAAATCAGTAAGGTCTGATAACCATTGTGAATCCAAATAATATATCAAAACACTACGCTATACCTGGTAAATATGTACAGTTAATGTGTTAATTTAAAAAAAATAAAGTGTTTTTGTTTTTTTTTTTTCCTAAAGGCCATTGTATTTCGCAGCATACCAAGTACATCTCTCTTCCAGAAGAAGAAAAGCTTTTTATTGGCAGAGATTGTGTCATTCACATTAGTAACACTGAACCTCACACAGCACTTAGTATCAGGAAGCATTCAATAAAGATTGGTCAAGTGCATATCTAACTATTAAATAAATGACACATACATATGTGTGTGTTTTTCAAGCCATCAAGATTTATTCTTCTCTTCAATGAGATTGCTGCATGTGACAACATGTAGTAAAATATGTTCACTTATAATTGTCTCCATTCCCTTCCTTCTATAATTATGGGGGAAACAATATCTGTACCCAAATACTTACTGAACTCAAAAAAAAAATTAGATGTGGGGAATACTGAAAGGTGAAGTGATTTAGATCAAAGGAGAGGAGGAAAACGAGACTTGAATGAGTGAGAATGTGTTAGGGTTTAAGTTGGTATCCCAGAACAAGCAAGCAGGTTCCCATCGTGCCTATATATAAAGAGCTCTAAGGTAAATTTTTGGCACTGAAATGTCTTTGAAATACAAAACGAGGAAAGGGGATGCTCTGTGTGGCTGGAAGAACCACTCAGATAAAGAAGGTAGGATTTGAGACTTCAGAAGACATGCTCCAGTAAAGCGGATGCTCCTTCAACTGCCTCCTAGGGGAGGAATTTGTGTCCAGTAGAAAAGAGGGATCTTGACAAAAGGATAGAACAAAGACTGGACAATTGAGGAATACAGGTAGCAGGGACATCAAAACAGATACTTTAGAGCACCATCCCTGATATGCATTAACTATTTCTGTGTCAAATTCCTCGGGGAAAGTAAGGAGATGTCAGATGGTCATTCTTTTAAGTCCTTTAGTTCAGAGAAGGCAGATTGCCTCAGTAGACGGTCTCACTAAGATACTAGGGTAGAAAAGAGTTATTCCCCAAAGGGAGAGGAAAAAAACATTTTGAATCAGAGTCTCACTCTGTTGCCCCGGCTAACTCACAACAGCCTCAAACTCCTGGTTCAAGCGATCCTCCTGCTTCAGTCTTCCAAGTAGCTGGGACCACAAAAACCCACCACAAGCTCAACCAACTTTTCTATTTTTTAATAGAGAGAGGGTCTTGCTTTTGCTTAAGCTGGTCTTAAACTTCTGAGCTCAGGCAATCCTCCCTCCTCAGCCTCCTTCTAGAGTACTAGAATTAGAAGTGTGAGCCACTGCACCTGGCCCTCAAAATAAATTGTTAAAACTTGTTAGAGATAGAGGAAAAGATGCCATGCCAAAAAAAAAAGCATCAGATGTCCATTACACTTATTTACAGCAGGAAAATACTACTAGTGAAAATATGCAAAAGTACACCCACTTATTTTTAAAGCACTTTATACCACACCTTATACTATGACTTACTTACATTAACTCATTTAAGCTCTCACGACCACCCCATCATCACTCCTTTATACAGATGAAGACACATGAATAGAGAGATTAAACACTAATCCAAAGTTACACAGCTATGTAGGAGAAGAAACAAATCCGAGCCCAGGCTACCTGACCCTGGAGTCTGGAGTCTAAAGTCTAAACCTCTACTCCATCCTGCTTCTCAAACATGTGCTGCCCAGGAAATATGCAGCCGCTCTTGAGCCCAGAGAAGCTGTGTAAAGGAGGCAAGGAGAAATGTAAAGCTATTAGACCATTTTGTTAGGTAACTTTACTGCATTTACTGAAAGAGTTTTGGACCTTTCATTTTTTGAATTGGAATCCAATTTGTGGTCTTCATTTCACAAAAGCTTGGAAGACTTTTTAAAAGTTCACATTCATACATGAAAGTTAAGTGCTAAGCAATTCAGTGCATGTAATTGAGGTTTAGAGGTTTTCAAAAGTCCACTATCTTCTCCTTCAGAATTAGACTTCAGGGCCTCAATGTTATCAAAAGACTCCCTTTGTTATTTATTCAAAGATGAGAACTTCTTCCTTGAAGCAGGTGCGATCACTAGCACCATGTCATTTCAGGTCCCTCGTCACAGTACTGAATAGAATCGCATAATTAGAAGCTTAGCCAAGTGTAACAGGCATGAACAGGGATGGTACAATCAGATGCCACCGTTATTGTCTTGCTTGCAAATCCAGGCCATTTCAAACTGGGAAGGATTTATAGTCTCAGAGAGAAAAACAAAAAGAAGCTCCTGAAAAGTGTTTACAAAGGAAGGGATATCAATACCCACTGGACACTACAGTGATAGCAGGTTTCCATCCCCCAGGGCCTGTGATATGACCAAAAGCAGATGACGTCATACAGAAGCTCCCACGAGACTGGACTCAAAACTAGGCAAAAAGCAGAGCTTATGAAAACATACTTTGTAGATAACCATTAAACATTAGGCTTACCCGTAATTTATTTATCTACAAACATACTTTGTAGATAACCATTAAACATTAGGCTTACCCGTAATTTATGAACTCATTCACTAGCAGTGAAATTTTGTTATAATATGGGACCCACATTTTTACTATTCTATCCCCAAATTGGGGGCTCTCACTCAAACAAATGATCGCCTTTACACAGGACAGCACTGATATACTGATGGCAAAGCTCATTCTTTAACTCAAAATGGCTTTGTCCTTTTCTGAAAGATTATCATGGCCTCTCATAATCATTAGATTTTTCTATGAGTATCACCTTAATGGCAGGAGATGGAGTCTTAGATAATTTATTACATAGATCAAGGAGTAGAAAGCCATTCATGGCAAGACAGTTTAACAAATTTTAAAACTCTGGACTAACAAATTGTGGTATATGTACACCATGGGATAACGTTCAGCTGTAAAAAAGATGGGGACTTCACATCTTTTGTATCACCCTGGGTAAAGTTTTTCCCCATAAAGTGTCACAAGAATGGAAAAGGTACACATATCCAAGATACTTAATACTAACATGAAGCCAGTACATGAATTCACACTCACATAGGAGAAAAACTCATTTCAATTCAAGTTGGGGGGAGGGGGAATGAAAGACGGGGTGAGGAGGGGATCTTGGGGTGCCCCCACTGAATGGGCACAATGTGGGGGTATATGACAAAATTTTGGGTGCAGGATATAAGTACAAGAGGGACTAACAATTTCAAATATTGTGACTTGGTTGCTTGTACCCTCACATTAACCTAAAATTTAAGAAGAAAAACCCACAAATATATTGCCACATTAAAGAAAAGCTGCTTATCCACACCCATTTGCAGTCAGAAAATGTCACTGTGGAGAAAGGCCTAAAAAGGGATCACAGTGGGAAGAAACAGTGGGCTTAACTGGAGAATAAAAATGCCTGATTCGATTAGAAGAAAAAATTCCAAAGTACTGAGGATTCCTTATATTATTTACCTCATATGACAAAGTTTTACAAGATGAGGATTAAGCAAAGACCTTGTTTATAAAAGCTAGAGAAGCTTATGTACGTCAGTAAAACATTCCGCTGATCTGACAAACACCAGGAACAGCATCTAATTGCATGCATTTCAATTCCTGCTTCAGAGCAAAATCTGTCATTATTTTCTACTTGCCAAATTTCTTTTGGCTATTTAGAATGAGCCACCAGAAGCTTAGGGAAGAATCTTTGGGAAGAAGACTTCCATAGGTCTTCATTTTGAGAAGGCAAGAGAAAAAGATAAAGTCTTCTCTAAAGACAAAGTTTATTGCTCTAGTGCCTGTGATTTGATATTCCCATCTGTGGGACATGAAACTTAGTTCTCCTCCCCTTGAGTAGGTTTAGCAACTCACTTCTAATAAATGATAAAGTGAAGAGGAAAACAGGAACTTTACAGAGAGATCTTTGGCAGATGCCATCTCAGCCAGGGGTGACCAAAGCCATCAACGTTAATTCACGTGGATCCTGCATATTCTCTGAGGTCAAATGATGAGAAGGGCACTTGACATCTGTGGGGCTCTTCCTCCATACTTATAACTTCATTCTAATATCAGAAAAATCCAATTTCAGAGCCTACAAGGTATCTGACCAGTAGTTTTCAACAGTGCCAACATCATGAAAGATCATAAAAGACAGAGAAACTGTCACCGACTGGACGAGACACGATGACTAAATACAATGGGGTTACCTGAGTGTGGATTGTGGAATAGGAAGAATTGGTGTCAGAGCTGAATAGTGTTTATAGCTTATTTAATAGTATTGTTCTACTGTCAACGTCTTGATAAATATATCATGGCTATGTAAGATGTTAACCAAGGGGAAAGGTGATAAAGAATGTAAGGACTTTATAATACCTTTGTGAGTCTTCTGAAAATCTAAATATATTTCAAAATAAAATTTGAAAATTTTCATAATGCCTGAAGGTAAAGAATGGGATCATGGCAATAGAGCGACCAACCAGAACCTGTATTGAACGCGCACAGCTGGAACAAAGTGAACACTAAAACAGACAATGCATTTGGGTCGCAACTCAAAGCATTAAATAAATATTGACATAAATGAGAAAGTAGCAGCACATCTGTGCTGAAGACCTCCCCATAACTGACATAGATTCTTGTCTGTCCTGTAAGGAGAGCTTAACTCTGCCATTTGCCCTCATCTCAGTGAGTGCTGCTCTTGCCCATCTGCTTCCAAAGAACAGAGCAGAGCATGGGAAGGGCAGGGACGGCTGTTCAGGTGAGAAACCCACCAGACTCAGCCTCCGCCAGCTGGGCCAGATCAGCCTCATTTGAAATGGCACATTGATAGCACATATTTTCAGCAGGGTGTGATAAGAATGGCCCTTTTATCCCTATGATCTTCCTCACAGAAACCCATAGCACCAGTGGATCCACGGAAACACATACAGATGAACCCGGATGGAGGAGCTTCCTGCAGAATACTCATTGGCCAGCACTCTAAAAAACTGCCAAGGTCATCAAAAACAAGTGAAGCAGGAGAAATGCCCTCATCAAGAGGACGCTAAGGAGATAAGGAAACGAACTGTAATGTTATATCCTGGACGAGAACCTAAAACAGGAAAAAAATACTGAATTGCCAACAGTGTCACAGTTGTAATAACACATCACAAAAGGGAAGACATTAACAATCGGGGAACAGGGTGAAAAGCGTAAAGGAACTAGGAAGTGTATTTTCACATAGTTCGTAATTCTAAAAAATTTGAAAGTACTTTAAAAGCTTAAAAGGAAGGAAATTTAGTTGCACTTTAAATTTTGGGATGAATTTTCCTGAACACGTCTGTGTTAGAATCACGACACCTCCTGCTGTGCTCTCAGAGATGAAAGTCGCCAGAGGTTGTTTCTCTATAGAAAGGGTTCACCCCATTTCAAAATCTCTTTTATGTTGTCCTATCTGCATCCTGGTCTAGCTGATGGGTTTTTAAACTTGATACTTTTCTCATTTATCCGGTATGTTCTCATTGTTAAGTCTCTCGTGACTGTGCACATCTTTGAGAGATCACAAATCACACTCGTACTTTTAGGTGATGTTTTCATAAGTAGGAAGATCCAACTTTTTGAATGCTGTATGGGCATCGTTTAAATGCAAAGGTAAAATAGATTCTCCTCCTGATTTATTTCTCATTTGTATTAACAATTAACTGGACACTGGGTCGGTCACCAAGAAAACGGTTTGTAGGGCTTCTTTTTTTGCATCTGTTATGATTTTGCGTTATGTGGAGACAGTCAGCTAGATGGACGGATAGAAAGGTAGACACAGATAAATCTATCTAACCCTCAAAGCAGTCTCCTGCGTTATTTCTCCTTCAAATTTCTCACCTAACTTAATGAGATGACGCTATCCATAAAATAGGCAGACCGTAGTTATAAAATGTATAGCAAGGATTTGTTTTATATTTGATGCAAATATAAAACAGAATATGATGAGGAAATACACCAAAATTTAGAGTTAGACAAACAAATTGCTTAATTTCACTCAACCTTCAATTTCTTTATCTGGGAAATGGGAGCACTAACTCCAACTATCCAGTTTGGAGGATCCGATTTAAAAATATGTGAAAAGTCCTCACACAGTATTTAAGACAAAAATAGGTCCAAAAACATGTTAATTTCAGTGGCTAATATTTATCACACAATCATCGTGGTCTAAGCCGTGTGCAGAGTGATGATTATGCTTTATCTCCTCTATTCAGCAAAACAACACTGTGGGGTTGAACTGTTACTGTACCGTTCTCAGTATTCCATGAGGAAACCTCTCAGAGGCAACTTGCCTTGAGGTCACATAGCAAGAAAACAGTAGTACCAGTGACTGCAGGGAGGGCCTTGCAACTATAGCTCTAGACTGTACTCCACACACTACCACCCTCACCTCTCTCCCGCTCATTTCCCTTTGACATAAGATGGGCCTGCTGCTCTGGCCTAAGTTCTGCTCCGGCAGTACTGCACCATTAGATGACTCCAGGACACCACTGCAACATTTGCTGGACCCTCTGCGTTCTCTCCTGAGCAAGTCTCCTCTGTCCCTTGGCTTGTCTCCTAGTTCCCACTTCCTTTGTCAGCCCTTTCAATGGCACTGCCCCTTTCCAAGCCTCTTAGCATCTTTACACAAAATCCCCCCCCCCACTTTCTTCATTATCATTTTCCTCCTTCTATTCATCACTTTCTCCTCATCAGCTGACAACTTCTAGTTTTTCTTGGAGGGAAAACCTTGTTCCATAGAAAATGTTACAGATGTCTCATCGCCACTCAAGGAGAGAGCTCCTGATTTCTGAATTCGCAACATGCAATGCCCCTAAATCTGAAGCAAAGTGTCACAAAAACTATGGTATCTCTGTGGTTAAAGGGGTGGCTGCAGATCCATGGTCGCATGAAATATGAGGGTAGCGGAAGATGAAGCCTGAAGCTGATTTTGGGAGGCAGTCACAGAACAGACAGACAGGAGTATACCAAAACATAGGCACACAGCGCTACTTGTCTACAGAAATTTTTCAGTAAATATTGTTTGATTAAAAAAAAACTCATAAAAAAAGTTAGTACTTCCCAAGTAAGCTGTCTCAACTCTGAGCTTTTGAAAGTAAGTATCAAATGAACAAGAAAGCAGAGAAGCAGCCCTGGCACACAATCCATCAACTGTTTCTGGACAAGCTGCACCTGTAACAAACCAAAGTTAAACAAAGTGAGACCCTGTCTCTACTAAAAATAGAAAAACTAGGTGGGTGTGCATCCCACCTACTCGGGAGGCTGAGACAAGAGGATTGCTTGAGCCCAAGAGTTTGAGGTTGACACTATGGCACTCAACCCCCAGGTGACTGAGTGAGACTCTGTCTCAAATAAAAAAAAAAAAGCTTTATTTCTTGCTTTGGTAGAGATTATCTACATGCACAGTAATCAAAATTCGTTAAATTGTATGATTCCTTTATATTCTTTTCACTGTTTACATCTCTTCCCCTCAATTAAAAGTTTAGTATATTTGAATCAATTAGCTCACCGCCTGGCATGTTATGTGCAATAGTGGTCAGGTACGGCCATCCTCGTTTAACTCTCAGTATGGGGTGGGACGCAGAAATATAGTAAAGCTGTGAAAATAATTCCTCAGGGGAGGCAAGAATGTAACCAGAGGACAATCAACTCTCCCCCATCTGAATTTCTTGCATCCGTTAAGTAATAATTGAATCATTCTCATACACAGCAAGTCTTATGAGTATATTAAAAATGAACATCTTTTATTATTTGTATGGAAGTGTAGATGATTATATATTGGTTTCATAATAGTACTGAGTACACTGGATATTTTTTCTTCCATTCTTGAGATACTTAAGAGTATAAAGGTCCTAATACAAAAAAATAATTAAGTGAGGTGAAGGCTATGTTAACCAGTCTGATGCAAGCATTCCAAATTGTATATAAAATCAGCACATTGTACCCCATAAATGCAGTAATGTACAGAGTTATGATTTAATTTAAAAAACATGTTATTCTCCCTTTCATTAGAAAATAAAGTTTTTCTCTAAATTTGACTTTTTATTTAACAAAAAAATATACAGGGAATATTTTAAAATTAGTATTAATACATCTCATTTCACTTATTAGACAGTTCTTGAGAGGGAGGGAAAGTGAGAAGGAGGAGGAAAAAAGAAAGGAAATAATGTGAGAGCATAAGAGTCCCATTACCGATGCAAGATTTCAGATTAGGAAAATAGTAAATGAGGGACAAGATGACCTGTCCAGAAAAAGGCCAGATGGGGAGGGACTTTACTACCAATAATTCAAACAATATAAAAACTGTTGAAGACGAATAAAAAACTATCTGCAAGGGTGGGGTCCCCATGGACAATGTCTGGAAAAAGGCATCAGAAAAGTTTCATCTCAAATACTAAAATATCTATAAGATTTCAGATGAGTGATAAACAGTTTGAGTCTGTGTGAAAAAAATGGGCAAGAACTTGTATGCACCGAAAATTCCTCTGGATCATCTATAAGCCGTATACCCAGTGTGTGCCATGGGCGCCCATACGGTGCCAAGTATTAGGAGAACACACACTGTGAACAAATGTTCTAAGTCCCGCCCCAAGACTTGACTCACTTGTAATGGAGATGATGGAAGAAGCAGAGCTATTTCCCAGTTTCCCCCAGCCCGGTATTAGACAGAGAATCCAGCCAGCTAAGGCTCCAAGCAGCACCACTGCACATTAGCTATCACACACACAGGGCACACCTGCTCTCGAAGAATAACTTTATGCGTGTTCCAGGGAAGTTTATAACGTTGAATTTTCCTAGATGGACCATGGTGACATGACAACACCCCAATGCACCTTTTATTATGCAACACGTCAGGTACTTTAGAAGTGAGAAGTCTTCAGAAGACTCTGCTACCACATATACACTGCTAACAACACAAACTTATAGCCAAGACTGTGGCTGGTGGGTCCTCAGTGGGATTACCCTCGTGATGCTATGTGATGCCCTCCTCTTACTCCAAACGTCACAGCCAAACAAGGCCAAGAAACATGGAGAGAGATCCTGAAAGGCAGCATCAAGTTGCAAGCCGAGGCGTGGAGCCAGATCTCAGAGACCCAGAAGGTCGAGCTCAAGGTTTACCTCAAAGGAGTGGAAAGCAGAAAAGGCTCAGCCCAACTGAGGCTCTGCTGCCCTGTGCTCAGGGATGGTGGAGAAGGTGGAGTTCGCAGGAACCCAGCAGGCTCATGAGGAAAAGTTGCCTCAGAATTAGACAGACGTAAACCCCTGGGGTCAGTGGACAACCTTGTTCTAAGAAAGAAGTCACTTTTACTAAAGCAAAGGAAGCTGTTTCTATCAACAATGACTGAAACGGAGTTGAGGATTCAAATGTTTCCGCGGGAGAGCTCCGATAGGATGATCAGTATATTCTCCCATGGGTTGGAAAAAAGAATAAAGGTAAGAAGCTTACTGAAGTCACACGTGAGCTCTGGAAGTGTAGCAGGGATGCAAATTCCTCAATGATACGCTGCAAAGCTTCAGATGGAATGTCGTAAATTCCAACCTACAATAGATCCACTAAGACGGGTAGAAATGATGAACCAAGTAGCAGAAAAGCAAAACCCATCCCCTGGATCCAATTAATGATGGCTTTAAACAATAGTATTTTTTAACAGTTTGAAAAATCATTCCTTATTGTATAAAGAAACTGTTAACACTGTAATATATCATACATTCATTACATTTCTCGGGTCTAATGATGCTGTTTAGATGTAATCACTAAGTCACTGGTAGTAAAGTTTGTTTTTTTTTTTTTTTAGGAAACTCAGTTCCTAGAGATGGTCTGTTATTTAGAACTGTTTGTGCCTGTTTATACGGCAACAGATGGCATTGTCAAACACAACCCTTTACTTGTAATAATATAAATAAACCACCTGTGAAGAGTAGGCCAAGAACCAAATATAATGAACTTTCAGCTTAATGAACACCTGGATTGAGGACATACAGCAAGTCATTGTCAGCCATTGGCTGAGCTCAACTTTCCAGTCCCTGACCCAGCTCATTAGCTGCCAGAATCCAACATCAGAAGAACCTTATGAATCAATGAAGTACCGTTGTGTTCTAAGAGGGGCAGAGATTAGTACAACAACAAATGCCATGTTGTCTTATCAAATTTCCAAAGTGTGCATTTTTTAATGTTCGCATATACTCTTGGCCATGGAGCATGGAAATAAGCCTCTGGTAATATATTAAAAACCTAAACAAACTCATGCCATTTATCCCCACATGCCTATAAATTGGAATTTATATTACAGAAATATCACAAATATAATAAATATTTATGAGTATGGAAGGCTTAGAAAAAACTGGACTAACAGGGCAATGGCTAAATATGTTACAGTATCTCAAAATGGAGAAACGATATACAACCCTTAAAAGTCAAGATCTAGAATAAAATTTAATCACATAAACATATTCGTGAAACGTTAAGTGAGAAATCAGTTTAGAAAAGAGTAAACACTGTGGAATGCCAATTTTATAAAGTGTTGCTCTAAATAAAGCAGATAATTCTATGCATAGAAAAAATAGTTGAGGGGTATACAAGAAGTTATTCAGAGTTTTAACATATAAAATTATATATGTATAAAATTATGACAGTTTTAAGACAGACTATGTTTTGAAATATTCCCTCACTTCCAAGAAACACAGTGGACAGTGCCCTTCCTTTCTGATTCCCTCATACAAGTTTCAATGTTTTGGGCCTATCAGTATTGCTGTTTCTATGTGAATGGATTTCACATTTTGTGATATTTATATATCTCAAAACTTTTCTTTCTGTTGTATAATAAAACTTTTCTTTCTGCATTTTCCATGTATTTACAGTACACCATTGATTCTGATTATAGTCAGAATAATAGGTAAGAATGTATTTCAAATTCTGTTTTCATGAGTAGTGATAATTATTGGTATCTTAGACCTAATTGAAATAAACAACCACAAAGTTAGTTGCTTCGTATCGGTATCCAAATTCAAGGCATATTTTTCTGATGCAGAATCACACTAAAATAAGTTGCTGATCAATCTAGAGGTAATGTTTCTAGCCAGAGATCCTAAGACAAGGAAAGTTGCTCTACCACGGATCTCCTTCCACGCCTCTGGGATGTCAGGATGAAATCCTGAGCAAGAGAGATTACTGAAGCGTAATTATGTGCCAGAGTCAGTAGAGGTTTCAATGGATCTTCAACACCAGAAAAGATCCCCCACCTTACGAACAGCACAACTTTTTTAGACACAGTCTAAAATATTGTCCTTGTGAGCTCATCTTTACCTCCTATATTGAACATGGGAAAATCCTACATCCACCTAGGATTTTACCTGAAAGTTAAGCTCAATGAATTTTAGGATAGTGCAATTTTAACTCTAGTTTGCCACAGTTTATTTATTTGTTTATTTTTTCAGTCTTTATAAAATCATCATCAGGGATAGGAAGTCCTTAGCAAGGGGAAGTGGAGGCTTATATAGTTTGATATCAGTTGGTTTCTCGGATATATTCTGCTGGGCTAGCCCTAAGAATGCAATTATTCTACAGTGCCATTATTGACTGCTTCCCCGTAAGTGTATAATGAGCTATATAATTGTCCCTAAGCATACCTCAATTTGTTTTTGTTTTTACCCAGCTAGATTTGTCCCTCCGGAATACGATAAATTTCCATTACTAAAACCTTTCATTTAATAATTTTGAGGAACAGCAGAGTTCTCATTCGGTCCTCCTCTTGGCACTGATTTTAGTGTTCTCCTATTGTATAAAAGCAATGCAACTAAGAACTTGCTGAAGTATGAATCTTTCCACAGCCATCCCCAAATGGATCACCACCCTCACCACCATGAGTAACACAACTACTTCAATTACTTCTTGGCTATTAGCAGAACTTTTCAGAGGAGTAGGTCTTGACATATCCTGGAGAACGAAAGTTTAATGAAAATGACAAACCTTATGAGAAAACGAACAACTTTTAATATGTTCATTCATTAGAGTCAGGGTGTGTTCAGGAAAGGGGCTTAGTAGATACAAGACAATGGTATCAATAGCTGAAGGTTTATCACTTGAATACTGAGTCAAAGTGAACTATTAAATAAGTCAAATCATTTGTTCTGCCACACACCAAGCAGAGCTGCTCCATGCACGTGGCAAACCTGAGACCCATATAAGCAGAAGGAAACAAATACTGTCATACGCTAAGAAGAAAATGTCTTAAACTCAGTTTTTAAAAATGTAACAATACTGTACATTTTACCCCATCATTAGAAATTGTACGTCAAAGGCAGGAAATGGAATCCTCCTGGAAAGGTATAGAGGAGACTTTATGTAGGATGAGTCTCTAAATTTCATGACCTCTATGATCCATCCCAAATTCTAAAATTAGGAATTTTCTAGAAAATAGCTTCATCTCCCTTTATAAAACCAACTTATGTTGTAGCCAATTAAAAAATAACTCATAATAAACAGTCTTTTGCATTTCAGCACACTTCAGTGTTAGAAATGGCCCTAAAAGTAAGACCGTCTTTAACCTGCATCAATCTTAGGGGTCCTATATTCAGGAGACTGTAGTATCAGAATAATGTGACTCCTAATGTGAGTAGGAGTCAAAAAGTTGAGTCATTATCCATTAGACAGCTCAAAGACATTATAATAAATTATCTCTCTGACCTATGGTTTCCTCAACATGGTTCTGAGGATAAGCATACCTTTCTGTCTTTCTTTTGAGGATTATGGTTAAATATTTTCAAAGTCATACTACAATAGTAGAAAAAAATGTAAGAGGATGTAATTACATGACTTTTTAAAACATTGAGTTGAAGGGACATTTGCTTTGGGACTATTACTAAGTTTATATCCAAAGATTGCTATCTCCCAAAACTCAACGAGATCAATTTATATCCCAAATAATTGATAATCAGTTTATAAAAATCACAACATGCTTAACTTACAGTCCACAGTACCTGCATTAGGATAGGATAGAAAGTATTTGTATTTACGAAATGAATATTCAATTTAAAAAGCTCACTTTTGTTAGCATCTATGATATTTTGTTGGTATGCAAAGAAAAGTTTCCTTTACAACATCTGCAAAAATAATAAACTTATTATGAAGCCATCTGGAATGAAGTGAAGAGAAATTACTATTTTAAAAATCTCTCCCCAGAATAATTGGGACTGTAATAGATGACATGTCAGAGCAATGATATTAGCAAAATCATACTCATTGAAGAAAGGAGGAAAGAATTCACATAAAGAACATCATGAATGGTTATTATCAGACCCAGTGGGGTCACATATTGATCCAAGCTGATGTAGGCTGAGTACTGTTATGAGTATTTGAGACACACGCCGAAGTCCTCAGCTGGTGATTTACATAGTGACATCCAGCTCTATAGAATACCATCCTTTTCAACAAAAGCGTGGATTTATAACCACTAAACCATGCCACAGAAACACGGGGTTGATGGGAAAAGTCAAGAAAACACTGGTCACAAGCCTTTAGCCAATTCAGGCACTTAGTTTGAGAAAAAGTAAAGAAAATTCAAAGTTTAAGGCAATCTGTTGCCAAGGATCCTGGGGTACCTTCTAGCTGTCTTTTTTATATTGTGTCTATAGGAAGATAAGGGACTACGGTGGTTAGGAATAAAATCAATCTGCTTTGAATTACAAATCTGAAAATTGTGTTATCTCCGTCTTAGTATCTATTTAACATTTCTAAGATTCAGTTATTCTTCTAAAAATTAAGTATCATTTTAGGATGATATTCAAATTCTTCTATGAGAATTAAAATAATTCACATTACCATTGTGCCTGTTATAAGTAGAAATAATTACTCTATACTATTATTAATATTTTCACTTTTATTATTTTTTCATAATTTGCTTACATCCCTCAAAAGTTAGGAATACATTTTCCTCTCTTCCCTTGACATCCTTCCTTAAAAGTTGCATAGTCAAATTTGTAAATGCCATGAAATTTGGAAAGTAATAAATGGTCACATTCAAGCAAAAGAAAACAAATAAACAATAAAGATCGACATATTTTCTCTGGGATAGTGTGAAAATCTCTAGAAGATATTTGTCATAGACTCAGCTCTGCTGTTGATTTTCCTCATCTCTTGGAAAATTACTTAAATTCTCAGTTTCACTATTTCAAATAGGAACAAAAAAATACACTTGCTCTTCTCAAATAGCGCATTAAAATCTAAAACCTACCATCTCTTTGGATCCAATATAATTCTTATTTTCTATCACATTTTTAATAAAAATTAAAATAATCCTAAAATTTACATGAAATCACAAAGGATTCCAAGTAGTTATGGTAATCTTGAGAAAGAAGAACAAAGCTGGAGGAATCATTTTTTTTTATTTAAAACTGTATTACAAAGCTACATCAATTAAAAAAGTATGATATTTGCATAAAATCAGACATATAGACCAATGGAAAAGTATCTAGAGCCCAGAAACAAATCCACATGTATATGATCAAATGATTTTCAACAAGGGTGCCAAGGGAACGGATAATCCCTTCCACAAATGGTGTCAGTGAAATGAGATGCCTGCATATTCAAGAATGAAACTGGACCTGTACCTTTATTGTACCACACCAAAAATCAACTCAAAATGGATTAAAGACTTAAAGATAAGACCCAAGTCTGTTAAACTCCTAGAAGAAAACATAAGATAAAAATTGTGTAGCACTAGTCTCGGCAATGATTTCTTACCTATGATACCAAAAACACAGCCAAAAAAATATAGAAGTAGAAGTAAATCAAACTACAAGCTACTGCACACCAAGGACAACAACCCATGGAGTGAAAAGGCATCAGCAGAATGGGAGAGAATATGTAGAAACCCTGACAAGGGATTATCATCAAAACATAATGAACTATCAAAACAAAAATAATCAGGTTGTGCCTGTGGCTCAGTGAGTAGGGCGTCAGCCCCACATATGGAGGCTGCTGGGTTCAAACCCGGCCCCGGCCAAACTACAACAAAAAAATAGCCAGGTGTTGCGGCAGGTGCCTGTAGTCCCAGCTACTGGGGAGGCTGAGGCATGAGAATTTGCCTAAGCCCAAGAGCTGGAGGTTGCTGTGAGCTTGGATGCAACACCACTCTACTGAGGGTAACAAAGTAAGACTCTATCTCTAAAAAAAAAAAAAAAAAACTCAAATAATACCATTACAACAGGCATTGTTTTTATACTGTCGATGAGGATGTAAAATGGTGCAGCAGCTATGGAAAACTGTGTGGCAATTCTCTAAACCAGAACTAGCACGTGACCCAGCAATCCCACCTTTGGGTGTACAGAAGCTCCCTCATATACCAGGGGGTTATGGTCCATGATCCCCAGTGGATGGCTGAAACCAAGGATCCTAAACCTATGCATACTATGTTTTTCCCTATGCCTATACATACCTATGACAAAGTCTAATTTACAAATTGGGCATTATAAGAGACTAACAATAGTTGATAACACAATTGAATAATTGTAACAATATGTCAGCATCACTACTTTTGTGCTTTGGGGTCATTATTGAATAAAATAAGGTGACTTGAACATAACCACTGCATTATGTGACAAAGTGATACCAAGATTGCTGAGTGACAAAGGAGCTAGTAGCCTGTATAATGTAGATACACCACACAAAGGGATAATTCACATTTCCAGCAGGATAGAGAAGGGTGGCACAGGGTTTCATCATGTTATTAAGATTGACACACAATTTAAATCTTATGAGTTGTATATTCTGGAGTTTTCCATTTAATATTTTCATACACGTTTGCTTTCCAGCCACTGAAAGCAAAATCACGAATAAGGGGGGGACTTCTGCCTAAAGAATAGAAATCAGGGTTTTGAAGAGATATCAGCACCCTCATGTTCATTGAAGCATTATTAACAATAGTCAAAATATGGAAATAGTTTAAATGTCCGCTGAGGGATGAATACAAAAAGTTGATCTATCTCTGTGTATGTATATAGGTGTATATGTATCTATATGGGTATATATACCTACACACAGATAGAGTAACTTTTTGTATGTGTATATGTATATATATACACACACACACATACATACACATACAGTCACATGGAAGAGATATTATTCAGCTTTAAAAAAGTCTTATAATATGGCAATTTACATTTTTATCCAAGCTGAAAATTTATACCAACACAAGACCTTCACACTGATGCACTACTGTAAACAAGAACTTCATTCGTAATTGCCCAAAGCTGGAAGCAGCCAAATAGGTGAATGGGTGAACAAACTAGTACATCCACGCAATAAAATATTATTCAATGAAAAGAAGTGAGCTAGTAAGACAAGGAAAGACATGGGAGGGCCCTAAATGCATATCTGAAATGAGACGAGCCCGTCTGGGAAGGGTACACAGGCACAGCCTGCCTGCTGTCAACTCTATGATTTTCTAGAAAAAGCCAAAACGATAGACCGTAAAACATCAGTGGTTGCTGGTTCAGGGAAAGTAAGGGAAAGACGAATAGATTGAGCACAGGGACATTCTGCCAGTAGACTATTCTGTATGATACTGTAATGGTGATACCTGACTTCATGCATTTGTGAAAACGTGAAGAAAAATACACCAAGAATGAGCCCTGCTGTAAACTACACACATCATTTAATAGTAAAGTGTAAATTTTGGTTCATTATTTGTAACAAATATATCAAACTAATGTGAGATATTAATAATAAGGGAAACTGTGGGGTGGCACCTGCGGCTCAAAGGAGTGGGGTGCTGGCCCCATATACCGGAGGTGGCAGGTTCAAACCCGGCCCTGGCCAAAAGCTGCAAAAAATAATAATAATGAGGGAACCTGTGGGAGGAAAAGGAATTTACGGAAATTCATACTTTCTGTTCAATTTTTCTGTAAACCTATTACTGCTGTAAAATAAAATTCATAAACACTAAATTATTCTATGAAGAAATGTGTACATACTCAATTTAGATAGAAGACAAAAGGCATCAAACTGTTTTTATAATCAAATATAATAATGAAAAACATATGTATATGGCCTGAAAGGAATATAAAAATTAAACTACTTGCGTTATCATTGTACAATTTTATATGTAAGATTTTTTTTTTTTGCAATTTTTGGCTGGGACTGGATTTGAACCTGCCACCTCCAGTATATGGGGCCAGTGCCCTACTCCTTTGATCCACAGGCACCACCCTGTATGTAAGATTTTAACATGCATAAATTAATGTTTTAATGGGTTTCCTTTCAAACTTTTTTTATTACAGGTGTATGAAGTTGCAAATATGGCAGATAGAGTCCTTCCCATTATTTCGCCCACAGTGATGTCTTACCTAACTAATACAATACCAAATACAGGAAATTGACATTGATACAGTATCATTAACTAAATTGTAGCCTCTTCTATGAGAGTATCAGTTGTACTATATCCTTGCATTCAGGTTTCCCCCTGCCTTACTGAAATTGAGCCATTCTAAGGGTACGTAATGGTATCTCATAGTGACTTAAATTTGCATTTCTGGAATAACTAATGACGGCCAGCATCTTCACGTACTTATTTGCCTTTTGTGTATTTTCTTTGATGAAATGGCCATTCAACTATTAGGTCTACTTTTAATTTATAGAAACTAATTTTTTCCAGATAAATTTTGTTTTTGAACTATTTTAGGTTTGTAAAACGTAGCTGCAATGACATTATGAAGCATTACATCATATCACACAGCCAGTTACACCTCTTATTAATATCTTACATCAGTGCAATGTATTTGTCACGATGAATAAACTAACATTAATATATTGTTAACTAAAGTCCCTATTCAATTGACATTTTCTTTCTACTTATACAATGTTCTTTTACTGTTGCAAGATGCCATCAAAGATAATATTTAGTTGTCACGTCTCCTTAGGTGTTACAGCTACCATAGTTTTTCAGACTTGCTCTGTTTTTCTTGGAATTTTTGAAGAGTATTTGTCAAGTGTTTTTTCACATATTCCTCCATTCAGATTTTTCTGATTTCTCATAATTATACTGGAGTTGTAAGTTTGGGGCTAACACAGAAATAGAGTACAAAATTTATTAGATAATACACCTGCTATTGATGTGACTTCTCACACTGGATATATGGACATCGACCAAGAAAGTATTGACTGGGATTTTCTGATGTACATTTACATGTTTCTGCATTTCTATACTTCACTCTTCAGAAAGAAGTCACAGCTTGCACTTAAGAAATCGGGAGGTATGTTTTAGCTCCTTGACAGTGTAATATTTATATGAATTTGGGGGAAATTTTCAGCATGGAAACTATGTCTATTCTTCAATGACTTATTCATTTTGTTACATCACTGTAGAGCTTGAATATTTATTTCATACTTTGGGTTATAATCCAATACAACTTTATCTTGTTGTCCAGCTGTTCGAGCTTTAGGCCACGGAGGCGCTTTCATTTGGCTCCTGTGTCCCTTTGCCATACTCACGTCATCAGGTTTTATTTGTTTGAGCACTTTCTTCCTTTCTGGCACTAGACAGTACTTGAGGCTTACCTTGCATACTTCCTTCCCCAGTCCTGTAATTAACCATTTCTCTAATGAGCCTGTTTTTAAAAAAAAAAATAAATAATGGCATTTCAATGAAAATCTGGATGTTCAGGCATGCTAAGTGGGCTCAGTGCTACTAGGCTGTCACTGTTTCTAGGCCCCCTCAGCTGAAATAAAGAAATATATAGGTGTGTATACAACACAGCTATATGAACATATGGAAAATATTTCTATGGTTCAGTGAGTAGGGTGCCGGCCCCATATACCAAGGGTGGCATATTTGTTCTCTATCAATACAATATTGAGGCAGAACATGTATTCATGCTCATGTTTCCAGTTTTTCTCCTTTTTTTTTTTTTTGCAGTTTTTGGCTGGGGCTGGGTTTGAACCTGCCACCTCTGGCATATGGGGCCAGTGCCCTACTCCTTTGAGCCACAGGTGCGCCCATGATTTTCCCAGTTCTAACACAATGTACTGTGCATTATTCTAGCATCCTCTGATTGTATCTTTATAAACTACTCCAACACTGAGAAACATGACTTCTACTATCCACCATTTATTTACTTAATTTTCACTTCCAATAGAGTCCAAATTCAAGTTCAAATTGCTTTTGAACACTTTATTTTGCCCGTAGTCTTACATATCCCACTAATATCTAAAATTTCATAGGTCAGACTTCCTACACCATCACCTTCACATGAAAAATTTTATATATTTTTAATAGAGTTAAATTGTTTTATAGTATTTTTAATTCCATTTTTGTGTTTTTGTGATTTTTCTTTCCATTGTATAAAACAAGTTTTACTCTTTGAGCTCTAAAGTTCATTGGGTTTTGACAAATGCAGTTGCATTTATCCACAATTACAGAAGTTTTTTATGAGCCTAAAATATCTACCACCTCTCCACTTCTGATCCTCTGATTCCTTCAAGCCACCGGAAACCATTGACACTTTCACTGTCTCGATTGCCTTGCCTTTTCCAGGATTATATATAATCAAAATCACACAGTATTTAGATACTTCAGATTAGTTTCTCTTAGCAATACGTACTCCAGATTCACCTGTGTTTTTTCTTGGCTCGATAGCTCATGTATTTTGACGGCTAAACAGCATTCTTTTAAACCAGTCTGTTCATACACACACCTATTGAAGGGCATCCTGGTATTTCCAGTATTGGGTGACTATCACTAGTCTTGGTATAAACACCTACATGTGTACTGTTGTGGACATAATATATGAAATAATTTGGGTAAATAACGAGGTGCAAAATTTCTGGAATGCATGATGAGCATTTTAGCTTTCTCAGTAATTGCAAAGCTGCCTTCCAAACTGGCTGTATCAATTTGCATTCCCCCCAGCAACGAATGAGCGCTCTGAATTTTCACAGTAATTGCTATTGTTAGTTTCTGGATTTTAGCTATTCTAATAAGTATTAATATATAATGACAGATTGTTTTAATTTGCAATTGTAATGACAAATGATGTTGACCCTCTTTTCATATACTTATTTGCCATCAGCATATCTTCTTTGATGACATGTTTATTCAAATCACTTACCCATTTTTTAATTTTTTAATTTTGCATTGTAGAAGTTTTTTTGTTTTTTGTTTTTGAGACAGAGTCTCACTTTGTCACCCATGGTAGAGTACTGTGCTGTGGCATCACAGCTCACAGCAACCTTCAACTCTTGGGCTTAGGTGATCTCTTGCCTCAGCCTCCTGAGTAGATGGGACTACAGGCACCTGCCACAATGCCTGGCTATTTTTTGTTGCAGTTTGGTTGGGGCTGGGTTCAAACATGCCACCCTTGGTATATGGGGCAGGTGCCCTACTCACTGAGCACAGATGCCCAAAGATAATTTTAGCTGGCCCAGGCTGGGTTCGAACCCACCACCCTCAGTGTATGAAGCTGGTGCCCTAACCACTGCTATGGGAGCCAAGCCTGTAGAAGTTCTTTATATATTTTGGATATAAGCTATCAACATGTGTTTTGGAAATACTTTCTCATCTTAGTCTGTGGCTCATCTTCTTACTCTTAATAGTGTTTTTTACAGATTAATTTTTTTTAATTTAATAAGGTCTAAGCTTATTTTTTTTCTTTCATGGATCACAGTTTAGCTATCAAATGCTTTGTCAAACCCAAAGTAACCTAGATTTTCTCCTCTACTTCCTTCTACGAGTTTTGTAGTTTTGTATTTCACATTAATATCTATGATTCATTGTGAATTAATTATGATGAAATTTACAAGGTCTATTTCTAGGTTTATTTTTTTTCCCATGTGGCCATCCAGCTAATCTAGGATCATTTGTTCAAAAAAAATATCCTTTCCCCATGGAATTGCTTTTCCTCCACTGTCAAAATATCAGCTAACTCTATGTCTGAGGCTGTCCATCCTGTTTTCATTCTTCTGTGTACCTATTCTGTAACCAATACTTTGTTTTCTTGATTTTTGTACCTTTATGCTTTATAATTGTGTAGTATCCATTCTCCAGCATCCCTGTTTTACTCTCCAGTATTGTGTGGACTTTCTAAGTCTTTTTTTTTTCCTATAAATATTAAAATTAGTTTGCTGATGTTTAAAAAATAGCTATCAGAATTTTGACAGCAATTATGCAGACTCTATGGATAAAATTTGGAAGAAGTGACTTCTTAATTATACTGAGTCTTCAAATTATGACAGGCGTCCTCCAACTACAGACCATGGGCCACATGTGGCCGGCCAAGGACATTTATCCAGCCTTCTGGGTGTTTTTGCCACCACTGCCTGTCCTGCTTAGCAGCTGACTCATCCTGGGGCCTGAAGTCTGGCCCTCCAACGGTCTGAGGGACAGTGACCTGGCCCCCTGTTTAAAAAGTTTGAGGACTCCTGCATTATGAACTTGAGCTATTTTCCTGTTTATGTTTTCTAAGTCAGAGTGTATGACAGTGGTCTGCGTAAAGATCCTGCACATACTTTGTTACATTCACCCTTAAGCATTACTTTTTCCCTTTTTTTTTGATGTTTTTTAGTTGCTTTTTATATTTCAATTGTTCATTGCTGCTGTATAAGAAACCAGTTGACTTTTGTATGTTTATCCCATCTTGGCACCTTGATATGGAATACTGTCTATCATAAGAGTGAATTAAAGTAGAAGGAAGCAGGAATGTTGTTTCATGAAATAAAAAAGAACATTTTATCCAAGTGATTCAAAAGTGTAATCCAAAACTAACTTATCGTTCTTCTCATTGTCCACAAAGCAGAGAAAGCAAATCACTCAAACCTCACTGAGTACTTCTCAAATTCAGGATGTTGTCCTAAAAGTTTTACATAAATAAATAAAAACCATATTTCTCCCCCTAAACTTCAGTCCTTCTCATAAAATTCTAGATGCAAAGAAGCATCAATTTATACTAAGTGTTTAGCAACAGCCCTAATGAAAAAAAAAGTGAAATGCCTAGGACAGTGCCTGTGGCTCAAGGTATAGGGTGCTAGCCCCATATACCAGAGGTGCAGGTTCAACCTGGCCCCAGCCAAAAACTGCAAAAAAAAAAAAAAAAAAAAAAGGTGAAATGCCTAATTTCATGAATAATTGGTTTGCAAAACATACCTGGAAGACAACAGAAAAAAAGCAATGAAAGTTGTGTTGCACCTCATTTATTTTGACAATTATAGGAATTCAGGTTCAAATATCCTTTTTTTTTTTTGAGACAGAGCCTCAAGCTGTCCCCCTGGGTAGAGTGCGGTGGCATCACAGCTCACATCAACCTCCAACTCCTGGGCTCAAGCGAGTCTCCTGCCTCCACCTCCCAGGTAGCTGGGACCACAGGTGCCCACCACAAAGCCTGGCTATTTTTTTTTTAATTGCAGCCGTCATTGTTGTTTGGGGGGCCCAGGCTGGATTTGAACCCACCACCTTAGGTGTATGTGGCTGGCACCTTAGCCACTTGAGCCACAGGTACCATGCCAAAATATACATTTTAATATTAGTAAATCAGGTGAAAAGGAGGCAAAACAATAAGGACTCCATGGTCCTTATTTATTAAAATAAGTGATCTGTATTTTTTATTTATTCTGACCACTAAGTCAGACTCAGGTTCACCGAAGCTTAAAGACCATTAAATTGTGACTGCGTCGGGGGCAGTCACATTCATCCTCTGTGTGGGAAATAATTTGTCAGGGGATTCTGCGTAATTTCATATATTTTGTCCCACAATAGCATAAATGAGCCAACACATGCATTTTCTCAGGGAGCCACAAGTTACTGAGAGAACAGTTGCCCTCTGGGCTCAGAACAGAACTCTTTCTGGAAGCGATCCCTGGAACTTAGAAATGAGAGAGAAAAAATGTCTCTCTTTTCCTCAGACACAGTTTATCTCTGTGTTTGATACAGGAGAAAAACATTTAAAAAAAAATAAAAGATAGGTAAAATATAGAAAGCAAAGAAAATGAATGATTTAAGAGAATCAATCCATACATCGATGTATAGAAATATTATAATATTGTGATATGAGCATTAAAAAGAGAAAATATATTAAAATTGATTATATCCCAGGAATGAGATCCCAGAAGGAATTTATCAGGCTGGAGATCTTGCTTTTTGTCATGGCTCTTTGGGTACCTTGGCTTCATTTTCTGTGTGTCTCTGAGGTCTTGATGATGATAATGACAATATCAACAACATACATAACAATCTTCTCTAGACTGAAAGGATTAAAGTGAAAGGTCATACAGGTTCACTCAGTAATGAAATCATGTTTCATAACTATTAGCCTGTGAAGCCTACTGGTCACTCAGTGAGTTAGGTCCATCAGGTTGATTGTGCGATTTTTCACATAGAGAACTTGGAGTTGAAAATTCAGGGACCTCTCCCAAAGTTGGCCAGCAAGTAAGGATAGAAGAACTGGGAGAGAAACTGTCGACTCACCCGATTTAAACGCTCCTTTCCGACTATCTGACTAAAAGAGATGCTCCTATGACACCAGTCCTCAGAGAGAAAGATTTAGGACAAAGGAAGGAGTGAGAACAGCACTCTAGCTGATAACATCTGTGAGAGAGAAAGGTGATAAGGGGTGAAAGGACCCCCCATCAGTGAGAGAGGTGATAAGGGGTGAAAGGACCCCGATTCAGGACAGCTTTTAGTGGTAGATGCGTCACCTGCTCCATCAACTGAAGGTTTTTTTGCAGTTCTATTACGTTTCCAATTCCCAGGCCAGTAAGATTTGTTGACCAGAACTTTGTAATTTTCTGTTTCCCTGATCCCCTCCTGTTTTGAATTGCTTTTCAGAAATGGTAGAGCCTCCTTGCTGTAACCAGATAATCACAGGGCCTTATTACCACCTGACTGTTGAGAGAAGTCAAGATAAGCAATGTCCCATCACATATCCCGTGCAAGGATCCACTGAGCAACCTCCTCCCTGCATTCTGCCCACACGTAAGACCGAAAGGATGACTGTTACCACTGGCTCCTTACGCTGCTAACAGTCTCCACCCAGAGAGGCTTATCCACGTTTTTTCATCATACAAAGTATGTGCCAGTGTGATTTCTCACTGTGCTTGTGTGCCCTGTACTCCACCCCAATGAAACTCACTCACTTTAAGCATTATTCAGTTCACCTCTAAAAATAACCCTAACCCTGTCAGTCAAGGAGACAGATTTGAGGCACTCCTTCCACCGCCCTGCTGACACTCTCCATAATAAACTTTTTCTCCTCAGCAATCCTTGAGTATCAGTAAGTGGCTTTCTTTGCAGTGAGCAACTGAGCCAGAAAAAAGAACCCTTTGCAGGTTGCACAGCAAATATGTGAGCAATTGGTCTATTCAGATTATCAGAATCTGCACATTATTGGGAGAGAGCACTAAAGGATGACATGACATTTTGCTTTCCCATAAATTATCTCAGAAAAAACAGAGACTAACAGAAAAACACAAACACAGAAATGAGTGAACAGTACTCTAACATAGTGAGGCAATTCATTTGATTCCAGATTTAGAAGTCCGCAAGACCAGGAACAAATCTCTTCTACTATAATAAGGTCAACGTAAAAATGTAAGCAAGAGCTGATTTGTACACAGCTTCTACAGATAAATGGCAACGGGGGACCTGTAACCACCCCCATCACTTCTCTGTGACTCTTCCAGCCTTTCGTGCAGGACAAGGCTTACTTGCATCTCTTCTGGTTGTTTCCAAGGTATTGAATATTTAAAAACACATCCAGTGATAGGAAAATATCTCAGCTAGACCTAACACTACAATCTAGGCAGAGGAATATCCCACCAGAAAAAAGCAATAGCGTGAATGAGAACTCTGAAATAGAAAACTACGGAGCTCATGAAGACCAAGAGAAGCACATGATGGGTTAGAAAGTGAGGAGGGAGTAGAAGGGTGTGGAGCTGCGGGGATGGACAGGAGTCAGCTCCTGCAGGACGTTACAAGCCACAGCAATGACTCTCACCACAGCAGAGGCCCGTGGCTCCTCCCTCACTTCATTCATGTCTCTGTGCCAAAAGTGACATGTACGGAGAGGCCTTCCCTGACCACTGCATTCACAGTGACATGGCCACTCTCCCGCCCTCCAGCCCTTTGTCCTCATTATTCTCTCCGTAGCCCTCCTTTATGCACTCCTTTCTTCATCAAGACACCATTTGTCTTCCCCCCAAGAATGAGCACTCCAAGAAGATGAGGACTGTTTGTTTTGTTCACTGCTGTATTCCCAGCACCTAGAATAACGGCATAGAACATCTGCTCCATAAATACCTGGGAGATAAATAGGAGGAGGAATAGATGGATGAATGGCTTTTGTTTTACTCGCTGAGCAAAATTGGGCAATTCATTCAGCCTCTCTCTGTCCATGCTCATGCATATCATTGGCTATTGGGAGATAAGAGAAACACATCCAGTGTAGTTAGTCCAGGCGCTGACACACGGTAAATGTTCCATAAATAATAGGTTTTAGATTAGAAAGGAGAGGCAAATAGCCCAACTACACATCCATTCTGTTTCCCCAAAATCACACCTCTTACTTTAAATTTCTCCATCCAAAGATGGTAAAACCACCTCTTGTATCTTTGGCTTTACTTTAAAAAAAAGAAAAAAAAAAGAAAGAAATAAAGAAGATGGGAAGTAAAAGAGAAAAGGAAGAAACAAAGACAGAGACAAAAAGAAATAAAGAACAAAAGAGGAGCCAGGCTCACTGGCTCAGCTGCAGTCCCAGCACTTTGGGAGAATGAAGCAGGTGCATTGCTTGAGTTTAGAAGTCTGAGCCTAGCCCAAGCAACAATGAGGCCCTGTCTCTACCAAGAATAGAGACACTAGCCAGGCATCATTTGGAGCTACTTGGGATCCTGAGGCAAAAGGATCACTTGAGTCAGGAGTTTGAGGTTGCTCTGAACTATGAGAACACCATAGTACTCTACCCGGGGTGAAAGAGCTAGACAAAGACTAAAAAAAAAAAAAAAAAAAAAAAAAAAAAAAGAACAAAAGAAGGAAAGAAGGTTTGGTGATAAAAGCTATCAGAATTTAGAAGAACCAGGTATGATACACTAGTCACAATTTTCATTTTCCTACAGTAGAACACCAGATTCTGCACAGGAAGGGTGTGAGGCTTCTGGCATGTGTGACAGGACATGTGTGTCTGAGTGTTCATACGTGTAAACACAGATGCAGAAGCACTACAGAGTAACTGGGAAGAAAAGAGAGAGAGACTTTCCCCTCCACTTTTCCTATAGCTTCTACACAGCCACATCAGAAAACGAGGACCTATCTCTTGACTTTACCGGACGATTTTACTCTTGGCTATAAGGAGTTTGGGTTGGATTTGTGGATACCTGTGTTGCACGACTTTTATCCAGTGCAAAACAAAAACCAATAAAGCAGCACTGATCAAAAGGACTCAAGTAATGTAAAAGAAATACTTCTGGCAGGTGCTGAAACTCACGTAAAAGTGTGAATAGTTATTATGTTCACGTAACTATTATGTAAATCTTTATCTACCAGTTTTGTTTCCAGTCCTTATCTTAAACATTGTTATTGTTGTTAAATTTTAAACCTTTTTTAATTTTGTGACAGCAAAAAGTGAAAACCTAATAAAACCTAATAAACCTAATAAAAACATGTGTATGCAAAAAAACCCTGGTTATCTGCTAGGAAGCAGCAAAAATATCATTATTCATCTGTACAAATTTTATTTTTCACTTTCTTTGCAGAGTGGATGACATTTTGGAAGCTACTGAGCTTCATGATGCTTGTAGATCAGAGTTGGAGGCGGGAGGCTTCTGGAACATACTTGGTTTTGCTGTTCCTATAATTTATCTGTTTCTAAGCAATGGGCTACTTGCCAAAAGATTAAAAATGCTTTAAAGTACACTCGCTTTTCTACCAAAATTGGGGTTTACACTATCCCCCGTCTTTTAGAGATGCTAGAGTTGACCTTATTCATTCTGTCCAGATGCACTTGAAGGCAGTGAGGAAAGGGATGAAGGTGAAGATTATCAAGTCCTATTTCATAAGTAAAATTCCCTGACAGGTACCACTGAATAACTCAATACTTTTATTGCCTTAAAAACGACCACAGTAATGGGCATATTCCAAGTCAGTGTTTCTCAAGTGTTTATGCACCTAAGGATCACCCTAAATACTACTACTAGTAATAATAGGTGTCCCAGGCCTAGATCTCAAGGATTTGATTTAGGGAGCCTTGAATGAGAACCAAGAATGCCTTAAAAAGCATCTGAGGTACTCAGATGACTGGGGCCAAATTTTGAGTATTAAGGTCCTACCTATGGACTGATAAGTTAGTATCTGGCCCATGACTAGTACTGTTTGTTCTATCTCCTTGATCCCATGCCCCACCTCCCATACTCCCCCAACTGTCTTAGTCTAGTGTATGAGGCTAAACTAGCCTGACCTGTGAAGGTCATGGTTTAAAAATAGAAATGACTGTGAAGTGAAAGATAAAAGGAATGGCTGTAGCTGATCCACTCTGAAATTCAGTAGTAGTAATGGGAAAAGAAGCAGATATAGCAACGTCTTTAGGAACTTTGGCCTTATAATCCTTTAATGGTTAAAAAGACTGGTGTTCAGAAACATAACTGGATGGGGTTAAGTTCTCACAAATGGGGTAGGAAAGATAGGAAGAACAAAACAAGGAGAGAGGAGTATTGGAAATTGAACGTCAAGTGTGAGGGGGCCCAATATAGATATTAATACATCATTGTTTTCTCAGGGATCAAAGTTGGCCAATAGCTGGCTCTGCCAAACAGGTTGGCTCTGAAAATAAACAGAAAAATAAATGGTAGCTTCTGTTAATAAATCACAAATGAAAGCAACTAAAAAGTATAGCTAATGTAAGTCTGAACTCATATCCACTTTGGGCCAGGCCACGAGTAAAGGAGTCCTACTAAACAAATGCATAGTTTTGCATTTTGCGCTACCAAATGGGCATGAGTGTGCACGCGTGCATTACTGTAATAAACCTCTGGGCAGAGAGATAACTGTCTTTTCCTAACAGAACAGCTGAGATGATGCTGATTGTCAAAAACTGGCACCAGGAATGCAGCCTCAGTAATTAAAATTTCCCTTTATAACCTTTCTTCTAAGAAGAGATAGGTTGATTATAAGTTTCACAAGTCAAATAATTTGACTTCACATAAATCTAATTTCCAAGCTCCGGTCCTTTCCCAATCTATCTTTCCTAGCCATCTTGAAGTCAGTGTGTAATTTAACCTTGTATGGTTTGAAGCAGGGAGGAGATTCCATGTTCTCATTCAGATAGAAAAGTGTAGCCCACTTTGTCCAGGGATCTCAGCCATAAAATATTACCAGCATTCAGCCACCAGCATGAGCATAAAACAGCATTTCATAAATTTCAACTTTAATCTCTATGTAAATTTAGCCAACATACTTAAAAGAATAATAATTTATGAATATTTAATAATGCTATTGGTCTATAAAGGGTCTTTTAAATTACATTTTAAGCATGGTTTAGAAGCGTATAATTTCATTTTATAAAACTCAATAATTGGCTGTATGTAGAGCTATAGAATAGAGATCCATCTCTTATTTAAAAAAAAAAAAATCTAACCACTAGAACGCTTCTAAGCTAGAAAATGAAAGAAGGTGATGCTGAGCTTAAAGGTGCCAGCATTAAAGTGTAATTTGGAATATTAAATTGAGTCTACAAAATGCACATTATAAAAATGACTACATAATTGAGCAATATAAAATATAAACCCAATAATGACTCAATTGTTGACATTAACTCAGAGTCGTGTTATACTGTAAGCACCAAGCAATAATCTTAGTCTTTTCTTCCTCAGGGTTGTACAATCCACAATATCTGGATATGACAGATGTATGTTTGAGATGATGGAGACACAAATTTCATCATGCTTTTTTTTTTTTATTAAATCATAGCTGTGTGCATTAATGCAATCATGGGGTACAATGTTCTGGTTTGGTAAACAATTTGAAATTTTTTCCATCAAACTGGTTAACATAGTCTTCACGGCATTTTCTTAGTTATTGTGTTAGGACATTTATATTCCACACTTAGTAAATTTCACATGTACCCTTGTAAGATGTACTCAGCCCTACTATGAATCCGATTTATAGCTTTCACATGTAAGCTATACCCCAATGATACCCTTTTTTTCCCCCCCAAAGAATGTAGACTTTAAAAAAAAGAATGTAGACTTTGTATCAGTAAGCCGGGATGTCCAAGAAACAGAATCAAGATGATACATGCCTGTAGTGACTGTGGGATCTGGCAGTTCCAGAACCCACAGGTCAAGCCTGCAAGCTGGAAATCCCAGCAGAATTTCTATGTTACAAACTCGAGGCAGAATTTCTTCTTTAGCAAATCTCAGTTTTGCTCTTAAGGTCAACTGAGTGGATAAAGCCCAGACATGTTATCAAAGACAATTTCCCCTTTACTTAAAGTCAACTAATGATAGTGGTTAATCACATCAACAAAATACCTTCACAGCAATATTTGGACTAGTATTTGACCAAGGAGCTGAGCATCATAGCTTAGCCAACTTAACATAAAAATTAACCATTAGAGTTTTAAAGGGGGGGTAGGATCCTCATATTAAAAACTGCTGAGGGCAAAGAAGCTTCTGTAACAAATATACTCCAATATTATTATGATTTATCAAAATATGAGCTGAATCTTTATTCATATAGCATCCCTCCGTAGTGATCCTGGCTCATAAGCAGAATTTCAGCTCATAGTTATTTAAAGACCTGGGTCCCTTTTATCTTTGCCTCCTATATCCCGTTAGAGCCTCCCTGTTTTCTTCAGCCAGCCAGCTACAGAGAAGGAGAATATTGAGAGTACACAGACACTCCTGGACAGCTTTGCCCCCCAAATTACAAGCGCATCATTTCCACATATTTCCAATAGTTACAAGTATCATTCCACATTTTAACACAAGAATTAATTACATGGCCGTTCTTAGAAGCAAGTGTGATTGGTAGTACAACTGGTACCTAGAACAGCTGAGATGATGCCAGCTGTTGTTGTCAGCAAAATCCCTACTCTGAACAGGAAAACACACATTTTGTTGGCTCTCTATAGATAAAAAGGAAATCTCAACAGGGCATCTAATCATATTTTTTTCTTTAAGAAAGTATATTTCAGTATAATACAGGGATACAGATGTTTGGGTTACATAATTATTTTCTGTAAATTTCGAGCCAAAGTTATAGGTGTTTCCTTCACCCAGAAACTATGCACTTTACCCACAGGGTGGGAATTTACCATTCTGTTTCTTCCCCTGCCCTGACTTGAATTTCATTGAGTTTCACTTCTCTATGATCAAATAGCTCCAATTTAGTATTAAATTCATGTGGTGTGTGTTTCCCCATTCCTGCTATACTTAACTTAGGAGAATGGTCTTCAATTCCACCCATGCTGTTATGAAAATATTAGGTTGCCATATTTTTTATGGCCAAGTAGTATTCCATGGTATATATATACCACAATTTATTAATCCATTCATGAATTGATGGGCACTTGGGTAAGCCCTATATATGGACAATTATGTACAAACTAACCTCAGGGTCATCAACACCTGGAGAGTTTATTTTAAAATACATATTCCTGTGGCTCTTAACTCATAGAACATGATTTAAGAAGTCTGTGACAGGGTCAGTTCTAGAATATTATAAAAAAATTTCCCCAGGTCATCCTCATGTAGCCTAACTAGACCAGTTAATTCAAATCTGTTATCTGTCACCACACAGGGCACAGTGCAACTATCTCTTAAATGGATACCTATTGGGGAATTCAAATGTTCTCAAACTTAGTGATTACATACATTCTTGCCTAGCCCTAGGAAGATTTACTTTAATAAATTCAAATTGTCATTTGATAATATTACCCAAATTTTATTAAACATAAATATGTGGGAGTGTCATAGGAATTACCTTATTGTTCTGCACAGAAACATTATAAATGAGCTACTATTAACCCAGTTTTACAGGTGAGGAAATTGAGGCACTGAAAGATTAAATGAAATGATGAACATTATACCAGGAAGATGGCAGAGATGGGGTTTAAACCTAGGCAGTGTGACTGCAAAGCTTGCATCTCTCCTATCCCACCATTTCCAAGTAATCCTGCAATATTTTTATGTCTAAAATCATTAAGTTAAAGATAGATATGAATGAAGCTTCTGATCAAGATTGCATGAAGATTTTTGTTGAGAGTAACTTCAAGAGAAGTTCAAGAGAGTAAATAGCAAGTTTTCTTTACTTTTTCTCTCTCACTTACATCTTCATCCAAGAAACTCCTTTGAACCCTGACTCTGATTGTTTCAAAGGCACATGTTATACCCTACAGCAAACTGTCAATCTTTATCTGAAAATTCATTTTTCTCTAGTGTTCCAAATTCAATATATGGTTACAACTTCTCCAAGTATTATAAACCTGTCATCTGTCCAGCACATTCTTCACCAATATTGTCTGCCGTCTCCATCCAACCACAAATTAGTCTATCAGTCCATCTCCTAAATTTTCAAAACCATGCCCTCTCCACTTCCACTGTCAGTTCTTAAATCTGCACCACTATCGTGTTGCTTTGGTGACTGGAAAAGCCTTCCAACTAGACTGCATCTCTGTTACCCTCCAATCTACTTACCGTGTTATGGCAAGTAATCTTCCCAGCATGTAATTCCTAGGGCCCTAAATTCTTAGCATTCCTTGGAAAACCTTCCATTTTCCACTCCTGCCTTGCTCATGAAGTTCCTCTCAGATCACTCATCTTTCTAACTCTAAGTCATCCCCCTTAGAAGTTAAGATCTTTGTGTGAGCCTCTTGGCCTGTGGCTCTCCTCTGCTATTGTCTTGAATACTGTGTCCCCCTAAAAATCCAGTCAATAATGTTATAGGGTTAGGAGCAAGGATTCTGAGAACTGATTAGGTCACGAAGCCTCCCTCACAAGACGGATTGGTGTCCTTATGAAAGGGGCCCCAGACACCTGCTACACCTCTTCTACCGTGCAAAGACACAGAAGGCACCATCTAGGAGCCAGGAAGTAGCCCTCTCTGGACATGGAATCTGCTGGCACCTTGATTTCGAATTATCTAGCTTCCAGAACTGTGAGAAATACATTTCTGCTGTTCACAAGCTGCTCAGTCTGTGGCATTCTGTTACAATAGCTTGAAGGGAACAAAACATACTTTAATCCACTTTGTATGGTTCCTTAAAACATTCCAAATGTCATTATAAAGTGGACTTAAATGCTACCAATTGGGAGTGATGAAAAAATGAAATAAAATCAGGAGACAGCACATAAAAGGGTTTTGACAAGTGTTTTTCCTAATATGTTCCAGCTTTTTAAGTTTTATCCAATATACATAATATATATATTCTTATTCTTCTAATCATAATTTTATAGAGCCTCTAAGTTGAAATAACCTTTAAAGGATTCGTTCATTTCAATACAGAAGTTTATTAAAAACCATAGTGCATCTTTATCTAAAGAAAGGTCATAGCAGTTTTAAATTACTATGCAGTTAGTACTATCAGTAGGAGTTGCATTTTTGCCAAATAAAAGTGCTGAATTGCTATCCTTTTCGATGCTACTGCTTTGTTTTGGAATCCTTAATGAAATGCACACATCTTTGTAGGCCTTTTCATGAAAGACACAAATTTCAAATGAATGAGCATGTAAAAGAATAGTAACTAGTGTCTACTTTGAAAGCACAAAGTACAGCATTCAATTATTTGGAAGTGACTTGAACCTCTATATTGGTATGAATATTGGAAGCACAGCTAAGTTCTCTTTGAGAGAAGATCCATGTCATATTGTTAAGAAAACTGGCTTATTGAAGAAACAAAGGTGTATCTTATTAAAAATATCCATTTCAGAGCTTCTCTATCTTGGTACAGCAAGAAGTGGAATATTCAAAGGCTACTATAAATTTGTGGGGAAAAAGAAGTAAGATTATTGAGATAATCAAACAGCAGCAATGAAAATAATTCTGTTATTTATGTTAAGTGTAAATGATGAGATGCTAAATGATTTAAATATAAAAATTAAGTGAGATCATGATAATCAAAAGAATTGATATGAAGATGACTTTTAAGTTATCATTAAGAAATTGAAGTTAATGAACTTAATGTTCAGTAGGCTATTAAATTCCCTTGGGGGAGTTTTTGTAATTCTCACTTATACTTCCTCACTTGAGTTTTAGGTGGGCATAAGAATAATTTTACTGAAGAGCAAGGTACATAGATGAGACAGAGAAGGAACTGATAACCAGTCATCACCTGTACAGGACCATAGCCCAACCCAGGCTGTGGCTCAGACTGACATGAGTTCAATTTTACCACCTACTCATTCCGGATGGGGAAACTTAGCCAACTATATGATTTCAGCTAGCAAATGGCAATAATATTACTTATTCATTGATTTTGAAGATCAGAAAAGGTTATTACTCAATGTTGCAGAACCAGGATTACACTGAAACAGTCTAACTCCAGAACCTAAACTTAAAAAGATGCTATACTCACCCTTCTACTCTACCTAAATGATTCAGATGTTCAAAAGTATACCTGGCACATAGTAAGTACTCATTAAAGTACTTACTATAATCTAGAATAACAGCTTACTTTACTTTTGTTTGTTTTTGCCAAAAGTTCAATGACTATGCAAATGACATGAAATTTATGTGAACCAGCTTGATGAAAGTATTTCAGAATCTATGTGAAAACACTACACTGTACCCCATGTTTGTATTGATGTATACAGCTATCATTTAATTAAAAAATTACAAAAATTAAAAAAAAAGTTGTTTTGATCAAAGCTGATCAAGATAAATACCAAATTTTGGCCCAGTATGTCACCTTCAGAGATCAAAAACTACATGTCAATAAGTCAACAAACTATAGTATATGTATACCATGGACTATCTTTGACATTGACCTGGATGGACTGAAATACATTCTTCTTAGTAAAGTACTGCACGAATGGAAAGATAAATATCCAATGTACTCCATCCTAATATGAAACCAATATATAAAGAATTACATGTTCATATGAACTATAAAACACAAATATACTCCACTACGGGGGTAGAGGGAGGTGGGAAAGGGGGAAAGGGGAGGACGTTTGGCAGAAGGAGGAAGGGTATGAGGTGGGATCTCACCTGATGTGCACATTGTGAGGGTGTATAACACGCCCCCCAGGTGAAATGGAACAAATGGAACAAATGTAACTTTACCCTGGAAGTGAGAACAATATCACCTAAAAATTTGTACCCCCATAATAATTTGACATTAACAAAAGGTTGCATGTACCAGCAGGAAGTCAGGTGAGGCTGGGGAGTCGGAAGAAAACCAATAGTGAGAACACCATCAAGACATCCCTTTCCTGGGGGGTGCTTGTAGAGATAATGCGGTGTCACAAGCTGCGGCTCTACGATTTTGTCTTCTGATTGCTTTACTCATCACAGGCAAATGTCATCCCTCCCACTAGCATTTGTATAGAGAATCGATGCAATTCAGCCCAGACCGCTTGACCCTTGTCCTGTGATGAGGGCCGAGTATACAGTGTAGCCATGGGGAAAAATCTATAGTTTGCAAGTTAATCTCCCACTTTATACTGATGGAAAAGTGCTGCCCCTAAATTAAGCTAAAATTGTTTGAAGTTATTTTTAAATATACTCCAAGAGACCATTATTTTTAAAAGTCCTCATGTGAAATATTTTAAAGCACCAAGTATGTTATTAAGAAGTATATAACAGGATTTTTTTTTCCATTTTGTTAACTTCTGTATTCTTATTATCTAAGTATGGTCTGGCCCGGGCAAAGACATAACACAAATATTTGCAGAATGAATCAGCGAATCTATCGGTAAAATGGTGATCATAATAGTCTTTCCCTCACATATTGTTATGAGTGAGATGATTTACATAAAGCATTTATCAGGTACCTAGATCATAGTGAGTCCTCATGGGTAAGACATCACTATTAATATGGTTTTGGCAAGAGATAGTAGCATGCAGTGGTATGAGATCATCAGGGGTACAAACAGTTAAATCAGGAAAACCCATCCCAGGCCACCCTCAGGAGATTGTGCGTTATCCCATCTGCAGGGCAGGGTTTAAAGGAGACGAGAGGTACAGACTATATGTAGCGCATCATCATCACCACTCAGGCATCAGGGGCAGGAATGAGACACAAAAGAGGGGCAAGTCACTTAATTCCTCCCAGCCTCAGTTTCCTTATCGTGTCATAATGCATGACTTACCTTCAGATAGTGTATGGATGAAAACCAAGAGAAAGTCTCATTACTCAGAAAAGCAAACACAGTGTGTGCCACGCAGAATAATATACACTGTGGTCATGGTGGTTTCCACGAGCAGCAGTTGTGACTCAGAGAAACATTTTCTCATTTGTAACTTAGCTCACTCTTTTCTGACCTGGATCTCATTTTTAGGAGGCTCCTGGGGCCATAAATACAGTGAGGGTAGGACTGATATGGCTATGAACCAATTAGCATTTTCCTGAAGAAATAGAAGGAAAGGGAGGAGGAAGAAGAAAATCAAACTGAAGCGAGGAAGAGAAATTGCCCCCAGAGAGAGAGAGACTCTGAAAATACCGCAGTGACCCTGCCTCTTTTGTCTTCTTAATAAGTTTCTTTGAGCCCCTGGGCCTTTTAATTTTTCAAAGAAATGAAGGGGCCTGCTATTATATGAGGTAGTCTAAACAGATGAGAAATTTTAATCTCCATCTTTGTTCAATTAAATTAATGGAAAACTGCTCCCTTGCCAAACCTATTAGCACCTGACAATAAAGTCGTTAAGGGAGGTGCAATAGCTGATTATTCTCATTGAAGGAAACTGACCTGCTGACCTTTCACTTACAGGCTGAGTGCTGATTAGCCTTTCACCTAGATCTTAACCTTGCAAGTCTGAGCTGTTTAAAACCATCTGAAAAGGGAGAGAGTTGGATACAGATGTCTAGGATCATGTACAGGTAAAGATGAAAGCTGGTTCCATTTAGAGATGGATGTGTGAGGCTGGTGTGGGTTGAGCAATGCTAGATATGCAAGAAAATATTGCAACAGAAAAAAAAACAACAACAACACTGGCAGGAGGAGGCTGGCAGCCTCTGGGAGGCTGACACACAAAAAAACAGTCCAGGGAGGCATGGGAAGATGTATGAGTCAAGTGTACACATGAAGTACCAAAGGTAACGTCTTACAGTCCTGTACTGTCTAAAGGCCATGAGACATGGGACATAAATTCTCTTCCTAAAGCACATATTACTCCCCAGGCTGTCCAAACGTACTGCTGAGTACGTGTGGGTGGACAAGATAATAGGTTTGACTATTTAAAGCCAGACAGAAACTATGTACAGAGTGTTATTAACTAACTCAGGTGTGATTCTAGTTCTTATGAGAAAAAGCACAGCATTCAGAGGAAAAACGCAGAACTGTGAAATAAGAGACACTAAACTCTTAAATCTCAAGTGAAATACAGCTATTTGAACCATGTGGAAGTTACTTGGTGTCTATGAGCCTCACATTCAAGAGTGATTTTTTTTAAAAGTCACACCCTGGAGTTGACTATTATACTTTACATATTTATTTTTCATTCTATGCACATGACTATTCCTCCAGGGATGATTATCTAAATATTATCTGGTACCCTGATTGATTTCAAATGACATAACATCATGGATATGTTCACAGCTAATTAAGATCCTTCAAAACCATCATTTCTGATAGCTGATGAACGATCCATTATATACACATAGCATCACATATTCAATGATTTTCATATTTTAAAGTAATCAAAAGAGTTTCTTACATTTCACTATTATATATCATAGCACAGTGGTCACTTCAAATAGCTTCCATTGCCTTGGGTGAAAAGGGGAGCTAAAACTCCCATGGAGGATCAGGACGAGTTTCCATGTTCATAAAGTTTTGACACTCCTCCTTTGAACAGGTGGAGACTTTGTCTCCTCTCCTTAAAGTCTAGTGGCCCTCTGTGACTACCTTCATTGATAGAAAGTATCAACAATAACACTGAATTCTAAGGATAGGTCTGAAAAGACCAGGAAGCTTCTTCCACTATCTATAGCAATGTTCTTAGAGTCTTCCTTCACCAAATAAGGAGTCCACCTACCTTAAAGCTGCTGTGTGGAAAAATCATAGGGAAATAACAGAGAGGAATAAGGGGGGGGTGGTGGAGAGAGACAGAAGGATTCTAGCTATTCTAGCCTTGAGCTGTTTTAGTCCCAACCTAGATGCCCAATGTGTGTGAAGAAGCCTTTGAGGTGAACCCGGTCCCTACCACCCACCTGAATGTAATCATAGGAGTGAAAACTGCCTGAGTCCAGTCAGTTCCAGATTCATGAACAAATAAATTCTTGTTTTTTTAAATCCACTATTTTGAGGTGTATTTTTGCCATTTAAGAATAAATATATAACCAGAAAACATCTTGTAACTTTACAAGAAATAACAGATTACTGAGGCACTTATACTAAATGTAAAATACATAGTAGTGGCTGTGGAACTGGGTGGTAGAGAGAGAAGAGACCCAACGGTACCGCTGGTGAAAGCCTCATGGACCCAAATCCTAGAGGCGGCTGGCAATGACAGGCTAAAGTTAGGATAAGGTTGTTGGGAACTGAATGTGATGGTCTCTGTTATGTAACGGCAGAATCATAAGCGACACTGTTGCCTGCTTCGGTGTAAAAAATGTAAAATGTACAATGAATGAGTTTGGCTAATATGACTTCAAGGCAAAATGTTGAAATGATAACTTCACCTAAAATAATGAAAGGGAGAAAAAATTTTAATTGCTTGTGCTAACACTTATGAACTAATCATTTTTTTCATCCCTAACATAAATGTAAAGAAATACTATATATATATATATAGTATTTGTGTGTGTGTTAGATTGCTTGTGCTAACACTTACGAACTAATAGAGTATTTGAACTAATACTAATATAGTATTTATGTGTGTGTGTGTTTAATTGCTTGTGTTAACACTTAGGAACTAATCATTTTTTTCATTCCTAACATAAATGTAAAGAAATACTATATATATATAGTATTTGTGTGTGTTAGATCTACACTAAAGTAGAAAAATACCAGTTAAATCCTAACAAATTCCTGCGTTGCAAGCCCTCAACAAAATGGAGTAAGTCTGGTTCACTCCCAAGACAGATAGGAAAAGACTCACTAATTTCTTGCTTGACTAACTCCTGGACCTGGGAAATGAACTAACTATCCCCACACTGACCTTTAAACAATACCAGGTAGAGAGAATACTGAGACAAAGATATATGGAGGAAAAGTACTGGATCTAAGATGTATGGAAAAATATTAAAACAAAGATATATGACGTATGGCTACCTAATCACAAAATTCTTCCTCTGCACAATGCTTTCTTGCTACCCCACCCCAAATTACCTGGACAGCCTGTGTGCCAATCAGGATGCAGGCCCAGCCTTAAAAACCTGACTCCTTAAACACTCGGGGCTGCTCTCAGAAACTCCATGTTGGGACACTGAGGCAGTCACCAGCTGGCTCTTCAATAAAAGGACTCTGCTGTAAATTTGGCTTATTTGGCAGTGTGGTCTTTGTGGAACTCCTGGGCACAAAATATGCCTTAAAAGGTGTAAACACAATGTCATGTGCTTGGACAGTGATTAGGCATCTATATTATTCATGTTTTGGATGGAGTAAAAGATGTGAGGTTAAATATTTGTTCTAGTTAAAGGAAGAAAGGATGAAGGATACTCTCCAGAAAGTCAAAGTGTTTAGTTCCAAAATAAACTACATGATTTTTGCCAGGTGTGGCCTTCAAAGATCACCCCATCCCAGATACATAAGTCATTAGAATGAATATGTTTAGCTCACTATTGATTATTTTATTATTAGGTAATATGGAAAATGGTTACTATTAGGATTCTGTTAGAAATTTAGAAGACTCAGGGGTGTGTTTCTATATGGTAATATCTACTATTTTGACAGAACTTAATACACAACCCTGTTAATTAGGTATAAAGTTACAAACTTTTACAAAGTACTCAAACATGCAGAAAGCAAAAAGAAACTCAGGTATAACAGTGCCAGTGAATGAAGAGACCCTTCCACTCTTTCAATGTTGTTAATGCTGGGAGAATGGGGACTGAAGACCCTATTCTTGGCAAAGGAAAGCACCCCC
The DNA here is from genome assembly GCA_963575145.1 of Galago senegalensis. Classification (NCBI taxonomy): domain Eukaryota; kingdom Metazoa; phylum Chordata; class Mammalia; order Primates; family Galagidae; genus Galago; species Galago senegalensis. The sequence goes on along the minus strand of CAUYTI010091841.1, from coordinate 29,217 downwards.
AGAAAAAGAAAACTAAAAAGTAAGCTGAGTGAGTCAGAACAAAGAAAAGTCAGCTAGTTTACATTTAAGCTAGCCATTGCTAGCAAGCTTCTTGCATTTTCTGAAATTGCAGCCTGTTGAGGATCTAACTCACAGACAGACACCCTGCTGGGTCTGTGAGCAACTTTGAGGAGAGTAATGGCCATAGAAGAGATTATGGCAAGTCCCAGAAAAGATACATCTTCTAAGGTGTTTCCTGCCCATTAAACAGGCAAAACAGATACCCACTGTGGAGATTTGCATTTGCCTGGGGCAGAGACCAATGGAGTAGTTATAGCTCTGAGATATTGGCAGAAAAACTTATATCCCTTATCGCAGAGGAAAATCCTCTGTGGTGGTGATGGGAAGAAAATGCTTCCCTCCCAAAGATACCTCAGAGGAGATTAACACTGGTGGCATTTTACTCCACAGAGAACTAGCAGAGCTTAACACCTCCCTAGAAATCTGTGTGTGTGACCTCAAGCAGGGGCCTCTCCCAATACAAGGCTTAGATTTCAGATTTCTGAAGGCTACTCTTAAGGTTAATAATAACAAAAGGAGCTGGTATGCTCACTCAGAGAAACTGCTGGCATCTTTGTTCCCTTCCTCATCTTACCCTCTGGGCAAATAGACTTCAATAAAATCAGAGTAGAGCAAACACTCCTGGCCATTGCTGGAATCCCACAATGGGCAAGGGACCCCTGAGCTCCCACTTTTAATTCTACTCTATGTCTCTTGTCCTTCTGTATCCTCTAACACTTTATTTCTTTAGTTGATCGCTGCCGGTTTCCACAGGTCTCAGTGGATGCTGCTCTCAGGGCAGGACACTGACAGTTAAAATGTCCATAATGCCCAAAGTGATTTACCCATTCAATGAAATTTCCATTACAATACTAATATCATATTACACAGATCTAGAGAGATAATTCTATGCTTGGTTTAGAACCATAAAAGAGTCTGAATAGCCAAGGCAATATTAAGCAAAAAGAACAAATCTGGAGGCATTCACTTTACCAGACTTTATACTATGAGGGCATAGGAACAAAAAATATGGCATTGGTACAAAAATAAAAACATAGACCAAAATGGAACAGAACAGAGAACCTACAGATGTAACACCACCCACATACAGCCAACTGATCTTTGATAAAGCAGACAACACTATACACTGGGGGAAAGAAGCCTCATTCAATAAATAGTGCAGGAAAAACTGGGTAGCCACATGCAGAAGAATGAAAGACTTATCAAAGTCACAAAAATTAATTCAAAATGGATAAAATATTTAAATGGAAGGTATGAAATCATAAGAATCCCATAAAAAGATATTGTAAAAACTTCTAGATATCAACCTAGACAAAGAATTTATGAAGACCTCAACAACAATCACAACAACAAAAATAAATGGAAATTGACTGAATGAAAAATCTACACAGCTAAGGAAATAGCAAACAGCAAATAGACAACCTACAGAATGGGAGATAATATTATGTAAGCTATGTACCTGTTAAAGGGATAATGACCAGAATCTACAAAGAATTCAAACGAATCAGCAAGAAAAAAATATATACACTGTTGGTGGGACTGCAAGTTAGTACAACCTCTATAGAAAACAGAATGGAGATTCCTCACAGAAATAAAAGAAGATCTATCATTTGTTCCATCAATCTCATTACCGAGTATTTACCCAAAGGAAAAAGTCTTTCCATGAAAAAGACACCTGCACTCAAAAGTTTATTGCAGCACAGTTCACAATTGCAAAGATCTGGAGTCAACCCAAGTACCCACTAATTCATGAGTAGATTACAAAATGTGGTAGATGTAGACTACAGAATACTACTCAGCCATGAAGAAGGATGAATTAAGGCATTTTGCAACAATTCGAAAGGAACTGGAGACCATCATCCAAAGTGAAGTATCTAAAGAGTGGAAAGACCTGCTACTAATTTAGAACTAACCAATGAGTGCACAGGTGCATAGAGGGAGGCAAGGCTCAGTGGAAGAGGAGGAGGGGAAGGGCGCAAACCTACCCCATGGATACAACGAACACTATCTAGGTGATGGGCACACTCACCCTAACTTGGGCCTAACAAAAATGGTCCTTGTAACAAAAACCATTTGTACCCCCTTGAAAAAAGAAAAATAAAATTTGTCTTATTAAATATGAGCAAAGGCACTTGAAAACCAAATTGGATTATAGGCTGTAAAACAGTAATATTTAAAAATAAGCTGCAGTATTATTAAATATTAGCATAAACCTATAGATTAAATTATAACATCTGAAAAGGAGATTTGTGTTCTAGCTGAGAACCTGGAAAATCAGGTATCAGCCTGAAGTTGTCTTACATTTCTGTTTTGTGTGTATATCTTTCTGGTGATATTTAATAGTTTTCTCCTTTCTTGATGTTTCTGACCACTACTGGTCAGAAGGCAAATACACACAAAGAGGAACTACACCGTGGAGCCCACCAGACTCTGCTGTGCACCTATCTGCTCCCTCCAGCCTTTGGAAGGAGATGATAGCTGCATCTTATCTGCCTTTCAAATCTAATGCAAATTCTTCATGTTGAAAAACATAGTTTCCAGCCTAATGTGAAATAACTAAACCCACTTCCCCATTTCTGTGTCTCGTGTTTATATTTCTTGTTGTCTCTAGAGAAAGATAAAGTAAATCTCCCAAGCTCGTCTCACTACCTGGCACAGAAAAGGCTCTAGAAACACCTGCTAGATGGCAACTCAGGGCCAAGTGTCTAGAACTCACACTGAGGCATCCCTGGGCCCAGATCCTACCACAACATAAATTAAACTCTAGTCCTGAAGTTGACCCAACCTTCTTACATTATTCACTTTCCCAACTTACAATAAGAAAGAGATGGTCATGAATGCCATATTGTCAAAGGAAAAAAATACTATTGTTCTTTTCAATAAAAAGGAATATAAATAAAATGTTTGTATATAATCAACAAAATAAAACAAGACTTGCATTTTTTGCAAATGTTTATCACCTACATACATTTGGGCATGGCTAGGAACTAAAAGAGCAAGAAGAAACAAAAGTCGTGGGAACTGATGATGTGACCCAGAAACCAGGACTGTCACACCTTTCACTTTTTTTTGGTTGTTCTTGTGTCTCACAACATTCCATGCTTCTGAGTTTCTAGAGACTAGAAAGAGAGGTCGTAAGGATTAAAAAAAAGAAAGTAAAACTCTAAGAGACACAGGGGACAATGAGTAATTATTTCACACAATCAACAACAACAACAACAAAAAAAAAATGAGTAAATGTAGAAGAGTTGTAAACTAAAACCCATATTGAACTAGAAGCCAGTCTAGGGCCTACCATTAACTTACCTGGTGATTTTATATAGGACAAAACTTTTTTGCTGGGCCTCTGTCATTAATAAAAAACCCAAAGGTAGATCAGATAATCTATAATTGCTTCCAGTTTTATCTGATACCATATGACTTTGACTCTAATAATTAAATTAAAATTTACTGGCAATGATGTGTTTTCGTAGGCCAATTTCAATCATCCTCTAATACAAAACATGGGCTCAGATTGTTCCAAAGTCACACCAGAGTCTGCTTCAAAGTACTAAGCTAAGGTATATGACTTCATAAGAAGAAAGGAAGGAAGAGAAAGAAGAGGTGAATTAAAAACAAAGAAGTACAGGGAAAAAAACAGGAAGAGGAAACAGGAAAAGAGGGCAAAGGAAAAAATAGGTATTAATAGAGGTCATTATGAAATTGGCTTTTTAAAAAATTATTACACTCAGCTGTCCTTATCATCCAAGACTATGCCACTGCATAAGGAAGAAAAGCACCATACGTACTTATTTATACACGCACACACCATTTTGAAAACAATGTTGGCACTGTCTGCACTGGCATGATCACAGCCCACTGCTACCTGAACTTCTGGGTTCAAGAGATCCTCCCACCTTGGCCACCCAAAGTGTTAGGATTACAGCTGGCCTTGTCCCAGTTTTCAAAAGTAAGAGAAATAATCTCATTACAATTGATGATGTTAATGAATTTCAAAAGAAATAGTTTGCTTTGGACAAACATCAGTGACAAACAAGCTGGATGAATTCACATTTGATTAAAACTCACCACTGCGGCAACCTTGAAAGCTATTTCTAAGGTTTGTTTCAAGTATTTTTGTTTTTGACCAGGTCTGCTACAACACTTAATGTCACCATGTCATCAGTTTAATGTAGAAAGCTTTTTGTTACATTCAGATGCAAGTTTACAACCAAGCTAAACAGTCATTATTTTAGAGAGAAAAAGATCATGATGCAAAACAAAAAAATTTGAAGAAATATGTGAAAGAACAATTCATCAATAGGTACCCAACTATTTTTGTGCCAGTACCATGCTGTTTTGATCACTATGTATTTGTAGTATAGTCTGAGGTCTGGTAGCGTGATTCCTCCTTTGTTTCAGAATTTTTAACCTATAACTCCACGAGAAACAACTTTACCAACGAGAGTACAGTGTTTATGTAGACTTTCATTTGTCTTTAGCCCTACATTTTCCAAAATTACATAGAACAGTTCTTTTTCCTTCATTCTCCTTCATACATTTGTAAAACATTTAGATTCTTTTTTCACAATCTGCATTTCATTCTGGGATCCTCCTATCTTAGTTTTAAAACTCTGCATACAATGAAGTTCACTCTTTGTGATGTGAAGTTTTTTTGAGAGTCTTGACTTGTTGCCCTGGTTAGAGGGCAGTAGTGATGTCATTGTAGTTCACTGCTACCTTGAACTCCTCTCAAATTATTGTCTTTCTCCAGCTTCCTGAGTAGCTGGGACTATGGGTGTATGCTATAATACCTGTCTAATTTTTCTATTTTTTTGTAGAGATGGGGTGTTGCTCTTGGTCAGGATGGCCTTGAACTTCTGGCCTCAAGCAATCCTCCTGCCTTGGCCTCCCAAAGTGCTAGTTTTATAGGTATGAGCTAACCTACCTAGTTATAAAGTTCTAAGGATTTTAACAAATGGATAGCAAAATATATCCACCCCCAGTACCATACAGAATAATTCTATCATCCTAAAATTCTCCTATATGTGCTCTTTGTAGGCCACACCCCCTATTATTTTGATTTCCCAGTTTTACTTTGGCCACATTTACTCATGTTCTTTTGCTAGTGTCTGACTCTACTAAGGGTGGTTTAAATGTCTTCTGTGAACTCTATCCTTAACAAATTATCTCCCAATCCCACAACACACTGCTACTCAAAATAGTCATTACTTAGGCTTTCCATGGTACTTTGCTTTTACTTCTATTATAGAATTGAAATTTTATAATGAAATAATTATTTTAGTTTTTTGTCTTTCTCACTCCATAGACAGCTCCTAGGGACCAGGAAGTATGCTTTATTCTTTGCTGTTTCTCAAGAGCTTGGCTTACAATGGGTGCTCATTAAGCGTGTGTGGTTTTCTGAATTGGATACATTATAGTTAATATTTAGATTAACCAGCTAATTAAATTGAACAAGTATTTATTGAGCACCAGGTAAGTTCTTGGCAGATTAATAGGTGCTGGTTGTGGAGAATACAAAATGAGTATCCTGTTTTATAATTTCCTTGGGTTTATAATGTAATTGAGACAATAGTTCATATGTGGTGCTCATGTGTTTGTCACTAGGAGATCGGGGCTGGAGGTGAGGAGAGGTCCTAGATTAGTATTTGGGGAAGGCAAAATTTCAGTGATCCAGATTTTGGATTAGGGTATCAAGAAAATAAATGTCCTTGGATAATATATTATTAAAAAAAAACCCTCCCCCCCCAACAATGGTAACTAGCTCCCTCAGTATCTCCTCTCAGAAGGGAAAGGACCATGCCAGGCATAGCGGCTCATGCCTGCAATCCCAGTACTTTGGTAGGCCAAGGTGGGAGGACCACTTGAAGCCAGGAATTCAAACCAGCCTGGGCAACACAGTGAGATGCCTCATCTCACCAAAAAAAAAAAAAAAAAAAAAAAAAAAGGAAGAAAGAAAGAAGGAAGGAAAGAAAAATATTTGGGTGTGGTGGACATTCCTATAGTCCTACCTACTCAAGAGGCTGAAGCAGGTTTGCTTGGGCCCCAGAGTTTAAGGTTGGAGTGAGCTATGATGGCATCACTGTACCCTGACATAGGTAACAGAGCAAGACCCTGCCTTAAAAAAAGTTATTTTTTAAAGGGAAAAGAGCAGATTCAGGGGTTCTGTGGCTTGACTGCCCAGCTGTATTTATTTTGGCAAAGGCAGCACATGTGTATTGTATACTAAAGAATTTGTTTGGTCTTTATCCTGAATTCTTTGTATGGAACTTCTAAAATATTTGGAGTTTCTTAAGTGATTAGGAGTATCTTTTGTTATTCATGAGCCCCTTGGGTCACACCTGAGTTTGTGCTAATAAGGTGACTCATGGTGGGTCCCTAGATAGTTTCACCATGGGGTTGGTTACTAGAAAGATCATGTGAGGAGAAGACTTTATTTATTTATTTATTTTTTATTGAATGGTAACTATGTACATTAATGCACTTCTGGGGTACAGTGTGGGGTTTTCACACACAATCCGAAATACTTCCATCAAACGAGGAGAAGACTAAGCCTGCTGACTTCTGAGCAACAAGAAGGTTGTAGATTGAGCTCAGTTGATTATGTGACCAATGATTTGATCAATCATATTTTCATAATGAGACTCCAATAGAAGTTCTGGACACTGGAGCTCAGTGGAGTTTCCTGGTTGGTGAACACATCACTGTTCTGAGAGGGTGATGTGCTCTGATTTTGCAGGGAGTTCTGCATGTGAGGCCGTCCCCCACCTTGCCCTATAAGTCTCTTCATTTAGCTAGTCCAGTTTTATGTCCTTTATAATAAAACTATAGTTATAAGTATAGCACTCTCCTGAGTTCTGTGAGTCCTTCTAACAAATTACCAAACCTGATGGGGAGATGTGACCTCCAAATCTGTAGCCAGTCAGAAGTATGGGTGGGCTGAGAGCCCCGGCAGCTCAGCTAAAATCTAGAATGCGGCTGTCCTACTGTGGAGCACTGATTCCTTCACTTGTGGGATCTACACTAACTCTCTATAGTTGATGCCAGAATTGAGTTGCAGTACACCAGCTGGGGATGGACACTGAGGGAATATAGCATTGAGGGTTGAGTTCTGGGGAACTGGTTTCTTAAACCTCTATACATCACAGCTTGTGGCTTTCCTGATATTCCTTGTAATGGTGAAGGCAAATGATGGGAGAAAATAGTTTGGGAACATAGTGAAATGTGGGCCTGGGGCTATGCAACACTAGAGCCTCCCCAGGGGAATGGACGCCCCATGTTTGTGGGGTCACAGACCTGTGGGATCCTCCTGCCTAATGCCTCATGCAGGGAAGTTCATAATTCCTAAGGGTCATCATAGTTGGTGTTTATTTTTTTCTTCTCTCAAGTTCAATGTTATTGATATTGATATCCAAGAGCTGTGTTGCTGAAAATAATCGTGTTGCCAAAATCTAGCTTTATGCTGACAGACTTAATTCAGACTGAACACAATTCACAAATCAATAAACTATTATTATCTAAAGTTCCATGCCAGGATCTGAATACTGCCCTAATTTAATACGGCTTAACACAATTCTGTATTACATTTCTACCCTTGTTCTGTCAACTCAAAGAGAACACAAAAACCTTCGAGGTGGTGACACTCTGGGTTGTACTCTCCAGACTCCTCTGGGTGTGATTTTTGGAGACCAAGTTGCAAACTAGAAAAATAAGTGTCTGGAGCCTCTCAGCCTTACTCTTTCTGTCTCCCACCAGGTCTTTAGTTCCCAAAATGTCTTTCTTTGCCAGTAGAACAAACATCCCCTGGAAAAAGCTGGCTCATAATGGCAGTACCTTTCCCAGGGACACCTTCCTTTTAACATGGAAACTTGAAAGTCAGCAAGGCTCAAAGGAAAGTGCTGGTGGAAAAATACATCTAGAGCACAAGCCTGGCATCAGTGAGGCCTTGGTTCAAGTTTCAGTTCTGCCACTCTCTGGCTCTGTGAGCTTCGGTAAGTTTACAGCTGTTTTTAGGCTCATTGTGCCACCTGTGACATTATGGGGTGGGAGCACTAACATTTGAACTAACTGAATTTTTTACATAATTATCTCATTATATACTTACTATAACCCTATATAGTAATAGTAAGCATTATTATTCCCATTTTATTATTAGAAGAGAAGACTGAGCCTCAGAGGAAATGCAGAAATTAACCCAAGAACATGAAGCTGGCAGGAAGTGAGAGAGAATTTGAACTGTGTGAAAAATGAAATCCATGCTCTTTCCCTTCTGCCACGCTTGACACAATCATGCTGCTATAGACACCTCCTGGGTTTTCCTCTGTGGTTACCAGGAATAGCTTTTGGTAATGGTACCTGAAATTAATACTCTGTGGTTGCTACTCATTGGTCCAGGGTTGACACTTGACCAGTCTTGGCCAATTTTCCCTTAATGAATTTGTAACAGTGGCTGAGAGAGATCACAATCTCTCTCTGGGTGGATACACCTGCAACAGGTAAACTTCTGAGCTGCTTAATTTGTTTTGTGTTGCTAGAAAGGCTTGGTAATTTTTAAAGCAAGTGGCTTGATTTCGGTCACAATTCTGATGGCTGGAAAGTTCAAGTTGGGCACCTGAATCTGGTGAGGGCCTCAGGTTGCTTCCACTCAGCTTGGAAGGTTAAAGGGAAATGGCTGTGCAGAGATCACATGGCAAGGGAGGAAGCAGAGGGAGCTGGAGGAGGTGCCAGGCTCTTTTTAACAACCAGTTCTAACAGAGTGAGAACCTGCTCACCACCACCTCAGGGCATTAATCTATTCATGAGGAGTCCGCCCTGATGACCTAAATACCTGCCAGTTGGGGATCAAATTTCAACATGAAGTTTGGTGGTACAAATGTACAAACCATAGCACTGTTGTTGGCTATATTTCTGGCTATATAGTCCAGAAAATCAGAGAAAAATGACTCGGAGGAAAGGAGGGAGGGAGGGAGAGAGAGAGAGAAAGATTGAAACTGAGATGAGATAGAGGGACGGTTTTTGCAGAAATCAGTTTCTGATACCATTTTTCTTCCTGATGATCTGTCACACTCCTACTATGTGGGTTCTATGAAGATAGTTCTGTACTAAGCTAATTTGTATTAACTTGTATCCCAAATTGTCCTTATACCCATATATGCCTTGCACTGCTATTGCAGGGATTAAATTATGCAGCAGTTATAAATGTGTCTTGTAAAGCGGAACACCATCCCAATATTACTTGTTTTTCTGAGCCTTGACTTCATTCCCCACTCTAACACTTGTAAAGGCATTTCGACGAACAGTGTTCGTCATGTAATAGATGTTCTGTGAAGTATTGTTTTATCAGAATCTAACCTGCTGCCTGGGCAATATGCTACAGACTTTGGAGTTAGCCAAAAGGTCAGAATGGGAAAATCAGTGTGGAAAGACCAAATCTCAGATGACATTTTAAGACAGGAGACTCTTTCTGAGGGTGGGACTGAAATCACGTTTAGGCCAGAGTACTCACACATGTGACCCATGTTGGGGAAAGGGAAGAGAAATTCCAGCTGGGTCCCTGGGAACTGAACTCATGAGAGAGTATAGGAGAACATTCACTAGCACTATTGTTCATAGTGGCAAGGGCACAAGTTTGGGAGCCAGGTAGACCTACGTTCCTGATTCTGCCTCTGCATTGCAAGATCTTACTGAATCTTAAGTTCCTCATGTGTAAATTATATATAATTCCGCCCATCTTGGGGGAATTTGGAGAGGATTAGAAATCATATGAGAGTTAATAAATAGGTGCTCAATAAATTGCAAGTGTACTAATAAATTATTACTATAAGCAATGTTCTTTTTATAAAAATTCATTTGTCAGATAAATATTTGAGTGCCTATTATGTGCCATTCATGGTATTAGGGGCTAGGTCTATAGGATTAGATAAAGAATAATCTCATGTATTTGACAGTTGCATGAGTATTAGCAAGAGGGAAGGAGTGGTCCTCACCTTAGTGCATATACTAATTGCTTGGAGTGAGTGTTAAAAATGCAGATTTCTGCCTTCTTCCCTGAGTTACTAAGTCTTTATCTATGTAGCTAAAGCCCAGGATTCTGCATTTTTTACCGATCCCACTGCCCTAATATTTATGAAACTGGTGGTCTAAGACCTTCATTTTGAGCTGTTTTCATGGGATATTGAACTGTCCTTACCCTCCACTCTCCAACACCCTTCCCAGAGGATATTTGGGCAGCAGTAAAGAATGAATGCCATTAGCCTGATGGAGGCAGACTTCCATCTCTTTAGAAGGGGGAACAGAGATGGGGCCGGGAGGGCATTTATCCAAGTCCATTCACTTGGCCATTTCTCCTTCCTCCTTTACGACAGAGCCCACCTTTGTTTAGATTACAGGGCAGACTTGCACTTACCTAGCAGCCTCTCTTGGAGCCGCTGCGGTCATCTGTTCTAGTTCTGGATAACGAGATCAAAAGTGCAGTCTGCTGGGAAACTTCTGTTCTGGGAAAGATGTTCTCTACTAACAAAAATAGAGAGATGTGGAAAGAGAGCCCTTCTCTGCCCTTCCTTCTCTGGATGGTGTTGAGTGAAGCTCTCTTGTTTAGAATGTCTACAGCCGTGCTCTGATCTTGAGGTCAAGGCAAGGAGAGCCACACTGATGCTAAATCGCCCAGGAAGGGGTTCTCTCTAGGTTTCTAGTTAGGTGAAATAATTCAATATCTCTGTTGGTTCCATATTCTTTCCTTGTAGCTGAAGTTAGCCTGTCTGATAGTTCTAGTCTTCAGGATTCTGTGTCCTCCCTTGCCTCCATGTCTGAGGGTTCTACCCTAGCGATTTTGGTGTAGTAATGATGGCTCCAAGAACTTTTGGGCTAGAATTTCCCAGTGGCTGAGCCCTGTGTGATACATGCATCTTTTTAGCAAATGGGAGTTCCAAGAGAAAGACTACCTTATCCATGGGGAATGAAGAACAAGAGAGCAGGGTTGGCTTTGTATTTTCAAGGCCCAGTGCAAAATAAAAATCTGGCACCACTTGTCAAAATTTATAGAGAGTTTTGAGACAGACAGTAATAACAGACTATTAAGCCAACCACAAAGTCTTTCTAAGCCTAGGTCCCCATGTGACTGCACAGGTTACCAGTTCATGAAGGCATCACTGCAAGAGACATAGAGAGGGTTGCAAGTTACTACCTCCTAGCCAGAATTCAGCCATGTGGCTATCTTTGGGTGGCAGTGAGATTTCTGACATCCTCAAAGCCTCAGTGCTTTGTTTCCCACTTAGTTTTCTGTAAGACTTTTTGGAGCTTATGTTTTCTTGGTCCGGGTCCCTTAATAGCTCACATATTTGTTTTGGTACATTTCTCCTCCACGTTTCCACAGGAGCAAAAAGGAACTGAGATTACCACGCCCCTTGTGTACACCAGGCATTTTCATGTGCATTTTCTTTTCTTATCGTGACAACTTTTAGAAGAGAGGTGTTTAATAGCCCTGTTTTATAAATGAGCAAACCAAGATTCATGAAGTGACTTGAAGCGTGGCTGGGATTTCAACCCTAGCAGGTCTATTTCCAAAGTCTGGACTCTTTCTTCTGCCTTCCTTGCATCTTTCCTTCCATGGTTTGCACTTCCTTTTCTGTAAAGTTCCAACTACACGCTTTGTTTCTGAGTGAGCCCCCTCCCTCCTTAAAGAAGGGGGAGCTTTCCCTCTTGAGCAGCCTTCTCTGTCCACAGCAGGGGATGTTTTAGCAATGACTTTACACTCTGTTTAATCCTATGGGAGCCATGACTGTTAGAGGGTAACAATAAAACAGGCTCATTGGAATTTCCTGAAGGTAAGGCCCTCCTCTAAGCCGTTTCATTGTGCTAAGCAGTAATGGCAGAATCTGTTTCTCCCCAGGACGACTTTGACTGACAGGGAAATCCAGACTACCAGCCATAGCTAACAGTCCCTTTTGTCACAGGGATTGGGCCATGTTCCAGGCACCATTCCATTGCGAGAGCCAAAGCTGATAAACGTCTTTTATAATCATCTTCTCCCAACTAACTGTCCATCCCTTTGCATTCTATAAATAGTTCCTGAGTGTCCACTCTAATTGCTGTGTTGTCCTGAGGCCAGAGATTTGAGACAAAGTCTCTGCTCAAAGAGTTCACTATCTAGTAAAAGATAAAGACAAGTTAACACAAACACGTAACAGTGGAAGTATGTAGAAGAGGAGGGAAACCGAGAAAGATTTCCAGAAAAGGAGATCTCTGAGTTGGGTTTTGAGGGATTAAGAACAGTTTTCCAAGTAAGATAGGAGTGACAGAGAGTAGAGAGCCTTTTTACATAGTGGGAAAAATATGTATAAAAGCATGATGTAGCATTATGTGTGTAATAATTAGCTATGACTGCATAACAAATCCCCCCAAAACTCTGTGACTTATAATAATAATTATTTCTCATGAGCTTGCCTATGGGTTGGTGGATTTAGGCTGGGCTTGCTTAAGGGCCAGACCCATTCCACGTGCCCTTCATCCTCTTCCTGGTGCCAGACCACTAGAGTGTCTTTGTCATGGCACCAGTGGAGGTGCATGACAACAAGCACATACTGTCATTTGCCACATTCTCTTGGTCGAAGCAGGCACACAGCTGAGCTCAGAGTCAAGGGGTGAGGAAGAAGCTCTGCCTGTGATGAGAGAACACTGCAAAATTAGGTATGGATGTAAGGATGGGTAAAGATTTGGGGCCATTCATGCAATTTACCAAGGAAGAGTTTCTCAAATGTGGCACTGGACATTTGGAGGTCTGTCCTATGCATTGTGGGGTGTTTAGCAGCATCCATGACCTCTACCTGCCAGTTGCTTGTAGCACAATCGAACTTGTCTTCAGAGTTTCTAACGTCCTCTGTGTTGTGTGTGTGTGTGTGTGTATGCAAAATCGCCCCCATTTGCAACCACTTAGAAAACCCCAAATGCTCCAATTGTCGGGAGTGTAAGATGCAAAGTGAGGCAGTAGGAAGGAGGAGAGGAGAAAAAGCTAGAAACAGTCACAAAGGTAGGTAGGGCCTTGGTTTGGAGGATCCCTTACGCCAAATTAGAAGCTTACATTTTTATTCCCCAGGTGGCTGCCAACTACCACATGGGGTTGGATTTGGGTTTAAGAAAGTTGACTGGTGTGTGGTGATCCATTCATCCACAGCAGTGATCCCCACAGTTCCCAGTGTCTCTCGGTGGCCAGTCCCAGTCCAGGCTTGGCTGAGGCCCAGATGCAGAGCAATGGCAGCTCTCTTAGCCACGGGCGGGGGATGTAAAGAGTGAGGCCACTCACACAAAGGTTCACACCTCTGTACACTTCATGTAGCAAGGAGCACTGGTTTATCTCCAAACCCGCACAAAGATTAATGACAGCCTTTTTCTGAAACATTCTGCTCCTGGGCCTCAATGAATACATTTTCCAATAATTCCTTTGATTTTTCTCATCAGGGAATGATGCAGCTGAGTAATAGCACTCATATAAATACTTCTTTGCCTTTCAGAGAGCATACACCCTTCTGAATTATACACTGCAATTTAGAAATTACACTCACATGTAGAATAATATGGTTTGGTGTACTTATTAGGGAGGTTGGCATCAGTCCTTCGATTGTTAAAGATCCCTGGGTATTTCTATTATGGTGTAAATTAGCTAGTATTTTCCAAGTTCATTATTGCTATTTTTATGTCCATTATTTATTTATAAGCCATTAGAGGTATACACAGGTTCATGGCTTTACAAGAGAAATATCTTCTGGTTAACTTGGCATTGAAGGTCTTAGCGCAGAAACATAATTTCTCTGAAATTATAGTTCAAGTAGATTTGATTGTTATGTTTTACAGGTCAAAGACATGGAGGGTGTTTCTCATCTTTCCTACTGAATTTTTGGAGATAGAGGCACAATGGAGTGCTTCCTGAGTGGTGGTTTTTGCTATTATAGGCAACTAGCTTCATTATCTGATGAGGGAACCAAAGTGTCTTGTGATATTCTTGTGTGAAGTGACTAAGGCTTGAGGGATGAGATTTGGATTATGTATGATGTTCCTAAGACTGCTAGAGCAGTGTTTTGACTCCAGGGTACCATCCTAGGAGACAAGTGTGGGAATCTACCTATAGGCTTGACAAGAGCTCCAGGTGCCTCTTATATTGTGCCTCCAGGCAAGTATATCTGGGCACAGTGGCTCATGCCTGTCATCCTAGAACTTGGGAAGCTAAGATGGGAGGATTGCTCAAGCTCAAGAGTTTGAGGTTGCTGTGAGACCAGCCTGAGCAAAAGCAAGACACTATCTCTACTAAAAATAGGAAAATTAGCTGGGCATTATGGGAGTGCCTGATTGTTTGAGTTCAGGAGTTTGAGGTTGCTCTGAGATAGGCTGGCACCATGGCACTCTAGCCTGAGCAACAGAGTGAGTTGTCTGTCTCCAAACAAACAATCAAAAAACTATAATGGGGCAAGTATGCAAAATTGGTCTTGATCATTGGTTCTCAGACTTGGCTGTTCCTTCACATTGCTGAGAAAGCTGTTTAAAAATCCTGAGTACTGATCTCTACTTAAACTCTCTGGAGAAGGACTCTGGAATCTGTTTTTTTTTTTTTTTGCAGTTTTTGGCTGGGGCTGGGTTTGAACCTACCACCTCCAGCATACGGGGCTGGCGCCCTACTCCTTTGAGGCACTGCCCCGGAATCTGTATGTTTAAAGTCTCTCTAAGGTGATGCCTCAGGTTTTGGTAATGCATCCGACTGCAAGTTAACACAAGATCAGAAGTCCATCTTTTCTAGCACTGTGTCCTAAATCTGCCTAGAATCACACTTGAGGGCATAGTAGATTCTCAGTAAATATTAGTTTACTACAAATAAACTAATTTACTACAAAATCTTACTACATCATGCTCCCGTGAATTTCTTATCTATTGTCTTTTTTTTTTTTTTTGTCTGTTCTTTTGTCTGTTCTACAGACATCGGGCATCCTTTCTCCTTTGGACTTTTTCTCAGAAGTGAAACATGAATGTAACTGTGCTAATGTGCAGATAGGGACCTGGAAAGTGATGGGGTGGGGTGAGGACAGTACTTCCATATCTGATGGGAAAAGATTTGGCTAGCAATCCCGGGTTTACAAAAACAAAGCAAACCCCAAACAAAAGCCTTTCTTTTCTCATTTCCCTTGATTTCTGGAAAGTTCTCAAAGGACGTACCCTATTTCTGTTCATAGATAATTACTCTGCCTGGGAACTGGTCTGAGAGAAGAGGAGTAAGCTCAGTGGACTGGGCCAGTTACCTGCTGTGACACTGTGGGCAAAACATTACTTTGCCTCTTATGTAAAAGGGAGATACCTGCGCCACAGGCTTGTTATGAGAATAAATGTAAAGTGTCTTTGGTAAAGTGTAAAAAGTACATAAAGTACATGTGTGTTTATAAAAAGTAATATCTTTTCTCTTGGGAGATGGTGTATTATTCTAAAAAGAGCCCAAGGTTTGGTCTCACACTGAATTGCATTTAAACCTGACTATGCCACTTACAAGCTCTGAGACAGTTCCTGCATGGCAGTTTAGAAGGTTAAAAGAGTAGGCTGAGGTGGGAGGATTGCTTGAGGCACAAATTTCAAGTCTTAGTTATTCGGGAGGCTAAGGCAGGAGGATCACTTGAGCCTAAGAGGTTGAGCCTGCGATGAGTTATGATCATGCCACTGCCCTCCAACCTAGGTGACAGTTCAATATTTTGCCTCCAAAAAAGGGAAGAAGTAAAGTACCTACACATGGAGAATCTTCTTATGAAAGGAGACTTTCTCCTGGGCATACAGCTAATCAGTCTGGCTCTAAGAAGCTCATAAGGTAGAGGATACTCGAGTTCTAGCCTGCTATAGCCAGATACCACTCACCAGTCTTGGGTTGTGGTTCTCTTACAGCCAGGTGGGGATAGAGAGTGAAGGCAATTGTTAGTTGCATTTTAAAATGGTAAATATACATACAATTCATCATTTTTGACATTTTAAAGTAGAAAATTAGTGGCATTTAGTGTATTCACAATGTCATGCAACCACTAGCACTATCATGTCCAGAGTGTTTTTATCATCCCAAAGGGAAACTCCTACCTATCATCACTCCCCATTCCTCTCTCCGCTGGCAACCACTAATCTGCTTTCTATCTCTATGGAATTCCCTACTGTGGATATTTTATATAAATGGAATCATATAATGTGTTGGAGCCAGAAAAGTGGCCTACAAGATGGAGTCTGAGAAGCTAAGCTGCAGCAGCACAGCTGACCTAGTCTGCTCAGCTCACATTCCTTCCCCACATACCTCCCATGATCATCTAGTTAAGGTTTCTCCATCATAGCGAGGAAGTTTTATTTCAAAAGACTTGGGGTGGGGGAGAGGTAGTAACACTTAGACAATAAGTGTTGTTATGTTGTTAGAGGAAAGGCTTTATGTTGTTTTCTTTGACGATTCTTTCAAAGTTAAAATTTTCTAGGTTTGTGTATCCTATTATAAAAACTATTAGAATTGTAATGGAGGCAGAGCAGATTTGAAAGCCTACTCTTGCTGTTCTCCAGAATCGCTAGCCTTCTGACAATCAAGCGTTGTGGACCTAATCCCTGTCTGCACGTATTAGCTAAGCAGTGACAGCCAGCCGGACCTTCTTTGTCTGTTAACATGTGACCTTTCGCCTGGCTTCTTTCACTTAACATAATCTTTTCAAGATTTATCCATGTTGCATATTATTTTCACTTTACAGATGAGAAAACTGAGGCTCAAGGAAGATAAGTAATTTGTCCAAGGTCACTTAAAGCCCAAGCTTGGCTCGTTCCTCATCTTTATGCCCTTCTGAATACTCTTGGGCAGGCCATGCCCTGTGGAAAAGGCCCTAATTACATGGCCATGTTTCTATCCATTCAGGGTTCTTAGTTCAACTAAATTCTTTGCACTATAGAGAAAAGTGAACCGTCAGGCTGTGGGTTTGTCCAAACTTCTGAAAATAAGCCATGTTTCTGGGTCAGCAGCTGCGAGGGCCACTTTGAACAATGACAATGTCTTGGACACATTTAGCCCCAAAGCTTTTTGTCCTGACCTCTATTGCCTCCTTAGTTAAAATAGCAATTCCCATAGACTCTGATCCTGGGCCCACCCCAGTCTACAGTACTGGGGTGTAGAAATCTGAGAGTTTAACAAATATCCCAGCTGATCCTTAAGAAATAAGATATTGTCAGGTGGCATTAATTCTTACTGCTGATGGGGAAACTGACATATCCAGCAGAGAGGTGACCACCCCATAGTTTTGAATCTAGTTTCTTGGACTCCTTTAATGAAGAAGGAGGCTTGAGGTACAGAGTATTACTTTCAATAGATATTTATGTTTTATTACCTACTTAGCTCTTTGAGAAATGGTTATATCAAAGGTCTATTAATCTGTGAGCTCCTGGAGGATGAGGACAGATTGTTGGAGTGCCCTCCTAGCACGTTAAAAATTAAGTGATGATGATAATGATGCTGATGACAATGATGATTACACTCAGCACTAGGGCCTGGATCCAGTCCCTTAACTTCTCCGGATGAAGTGTCTTCCTTTGTTAAATCAGGATAATGAGACTCTCTGGCTGTTGTTTGTGAGGCCAATTAACTACTGTCTAGCAAGGACTCAGACCTATAAACACTTTGTAATCTATTCAAATGTAAAAAGCTGGTTGATGAGGACTTTAGTTCGTGAACTTGAGCATACAAAAGCTAGGAAATGCAAATGTTTAGTCCTGCCTTGTGAAGTCGGCTGCCAACTCCATTCTTATCTACCCAGTAATAGCTTTTCTGGTGATTCAGACTCTACAAAACAAGAAACTAATGGCTCTATGTTACAAACAAACAAGCAAAACCCTATATGGAATGAGGGTAAATTGGCCTTCCTCAAGTTCTTTTCCATTTAAAAATAATGGCTTGAGGAGTGTGTGAGTGTGTGTGTGTATGTGTGTGTGTTGTGTTAGAGTTCTTTTTTCATGATGATGTCAAGGCCAAAATGCAGCGTTTCCTGGATGTCCACAGGAGATTGGTTCTAGCACATCCCCCTCCCCATACCCAAATCTGCCCCTGCTCCTGTCCTTTATATACAATTCATAGTATTTGTAACCTATGCACATCCTGTAATGCCTAATTCACGTACCGTGCCTACTGGTCACTTCATTTGTGTGGATTTGATGTAGTTCCTGCATGCAGAAAATCCAAATTCTGGTTTTTGGAACTGTGACTGAAAGTTTAGTACTTTGTCCCTGAGGCTGAATCAGTGAGACCAAGAATGAGGACAAGTGGTTTGAGGAAAAGAAAAGAGAAATGTATTAATTTGCAGGCAAATGTGGAGGGTGGCAGACAAGCCTCTGGAAAGCCCACCATCCTTCCTTTAAGCAAAAATACAGGGTTTGGGGGGAGGTGCCTGTGGCTCAAAGGAGTGGGGCACTGGCCCCGATGCTGGAGGTGGTAGGTTCAAACCCAGCCCTAGCCAAAAATTACAAAAAAAAAAAAAAAAAAAAAAAAAAAGCAGGGGTTTTTAAAGGGGGAGGGGTTTCAGAGGTTGCACTTGGGTTTATGTGATTAGTGTCACATATCCTGGGCTATTGGTGGTGGTTTTGGTTGATCTTTTTTTTTTTCCCCTTGATCAAGGTGATCTAGTGACCTCTGGACAATTCTTTTGAGCCAGGTAGAAATAGAGGTTTTAATTCCCCCAAAGGACAGGAGGCTTTAAAGGGATAACAATACATTTTGCCCCCTTTCTGATCTTTACCTCTGTTACAGAACTTTGCAGAACTGTTTTTTCCAAATACTTTTGATTTGTTGTTGGTTGTATGCACGGAACCTATGAATCTGGGGGATCAACTGTAGTCATATGGCAGATCAACTTTCAGAAAGCATCCCCCCCAACACAGGAATTCTGAGTTTCATTCATAGGTAGCAATGGACCTGTAGGCTGCCCTTCTGCCAATGCTCAGGCTGAATGACGGAAGGAAGAAGGGGAAGGATCTGAGAAGCCCCCTGTTTGAATGACCCTCCCAATCACTTCAGCCCACCAGAAATCATTCTACCCCCTTGGCCTTTCCCTGTAGCTAGTATGTTTTTTGGACCTCCAGTATTTACAAACCACTTTAACAATTCTTATCTTGGTTAAACTTAAGAACAACACCTGAGGTCTTTAATTCCTTTATTTCCACTGTTTTATAGATAGGGAAACAGAGTTCTGAGATCTGAGGTTTGCCTTGCCCTGTGTTTATGATTTTTGGTCATTTTGATGACAACCCATTTTGATCCTCCAGTGATGTTGGTGCTTGGGCCCAAAGGACACCAGGGGTAGAAGACAGACGATTCTGTGCTGGATTAGGCAGAAGATGGATCAGAGTGGGTGTTCTAGATACAAGAAATTGACTTGAGTCTGGAAGATCCCCACTTGTTGTGTGGGAGAGGCTCACATTTCTTGAGTACTATACTTATAATGTGTCTGACTTTGGGCTAAGTTACTGATACACAGTAAGGCTGAGTGGTTAAGTGTGAGGCTTCCAATCCTGGCTTTCCCATTTATTAAATTATTTATTGTCTGTCTTGTTTACTCTTCTGTTTTTTTTTTTTTTAAAGAAGTAGTAATAACCTCAGCAGTATGTCCCTTACAGAATGCTTGTAAGGATTGTATGAGTTAATGTGCAGAGATTCTTATAAGCACTCACATGAGTGATGCCCTGAGGCCACAGAGTGCGGCTTGCTTAGCTAGAATATGCATCCAAGTCCCTCCAGAGCTTGTGTACTTAAACCACTGACTTTTTCTCCCCCGAGACGACACACTTATAAGTGCCAGAGCAACAAGTCTCTGATGTCATCATCTATCCATTCAAGCATTTACTGCGGGCTCACACTGTGCACAGCCAAGCTAAATGCTGGAAATAAGGTACCTCCATGAGAAAGACACAGTTTCCACTGGTGGGCACAGGGCTTGGCAGCTGTAGCAAGAGAGACTAATTCCAGGTGATAAGTAATCTAATGGCAGTAAGCCTAGCATGCTGGGGGCCCCATAAAAGAGGCACTCAACCCTGCCTTAGGGACGATAACCTCTGAGCTAAGCCTTGAAGACCAGCCAGAAGGCCAAGGCAGGAATGCGGAGAGGGCAGAGGATTGTAAAGAGAGCAATCCTTTAATCCAGTGAGAGTCTAACTTAGTTAATGGTGAAAGGTGTGGGATGTTCTTCTGAGCAAAGTATCACGAGAATGGAGAAAAAAGTATCCAATGTACACACCCCTATTATGAGACTAATTTAAACCTTTAATATGAAAGCTATAACCAAATAGCCTAAGAACATACAGAGGGGGGAGGGAGAAGGGAGGGGGGAATGGGAACAGGGAGGGGGTTTGGAGGGATCACTTCTGAGGTTTGTCTTATAGAGGTATAGGTGAATCTTTCTAAGAGTAGAATGTGAACGTTTTAAAGCAATAACTGAGAAAATGACATGAAGGCTGTGTTGACCAGTTTGATGGAAGTATTTCGGAATGCATGTGAAAACCCCACACTGTACCCCAGAAGTGCATTAAAGTACATTGTTAACATTCAATAAAAAAAAAACTAAAAACAAAAGAAAAACCTTCATTCTTCATTTATTGATATGTTATATTATATTCATTAATTTTTAAATATTAGTATAATTTTTCATGCCTAGATAAATCCAACTTGATTATGATATAAAGTCTATTCTGAAGTCTATTTGCTAGCATTCTACTGAATGTTTTTGTATCTGTATTAATAAAAGACATTGGTGTGTAATTTTGTCTTTTATTTTTTTCTTTTCACCCCCTTATATTGCCTTTCTCTGGTCTTTTTATCAGGGTAATGATGACCTTATAGAATGAGTGGAAGTGTTCATTACTCTTTAGTTTTTGGAAGAGATCATAGAGAACTATTGTTAATTTTACTTTAAATGTTTGGTAAAATTCACCCATCAAGCCATCTGAGTTTAGATGTTTTTACATAAAAATTTTAAGTTACTGATTCAATCTCTTTCCCTCCCTATATACAGTTTCTCTTCTATCCCTTAGTTTAATCTGCAAATCCACCACACACCCAAACAGAAGCAAAGTGTGACATTAGAAACCTTAGCTTCTGCCGTGTTAAACTCCCTTCTGTGCCAGGTCAGTCTCAGGTTGCTGAAGTATCCACATGTCAGGACACCTCTGTGTCTTACCCCCACATTGTGGTTTTGGTCAAAGTTCACATCTTTTCTCCTTTGTATTATTGCCTCTAATCATTCACTTTCCCTTTCCAAAACTCATTCTCTATTCTGAAATCAGACTGATTTTTTTCTTAATGTAAAATTTGTTTTCCTCTGCTTTAAAGTCTTGCACTGACTAGAGGATGACATGAAAATATGTTCTGAATAGTTTATCTTCCTCTTCAAAACCTTTCCTGTTCCTGAAACTTAAAATATGCTTCTAAATTACACCCTTTTTGTTTTCCAAATTTCAGTTATTCTGTATTGGTTTCAATGCCTTGATCCTTTCATTATTTCATGGCTTAGGCCTCATGTCTGCCTGA
Source organism: Galago senegalensis (assembly GCA_963575145.1). NCBI lineage: Eukaryota > Metazoa > Chordata > Mammalia > Primates > Galagidae > Galago > Galago senegalensis. Next base: position 7,610 of record CAUYTI010091841.1, on the reverse strand, counting down.
AATGATTTTCATTGTTCAGCAGCCCAGTAAATGTCTGCTTATATTTTAATTCTTGGCTCAAATATCTACAACCCAGGGTAGATTCTTCTTTGATCTCTTCTATCTCATACCTATTAAAATTTATCTGTTACACTTACATGTCTTCAACCTTATAAAAATCCTATTGTTAAAATTGCTACATGTTACTTATGAAAACACACAGGCACAGAGCACACAGGATCCGTATCCCTCTGTTAGAGTCTGAAGTCCCTGGGGACAGTGCCGTGTCTTACTGGTACAGTTATGCCCACTAATTTTTAACTAGAGCTCATTCAGAAAGGGTTGCCATTAAAAAGGGAGAAAAGATAGATTTATATGTGTGATGAGATCAAAGCATTATTTAGCAAACAAAACATTTCAACAAATTTGTCTTAATTTCCTTGGGGACTTCTCAAGACACAGCAGATAAAGCAAACAGTGAGTGAAGCAAGAGCTGTGCAGGGGGGCAAGAAGGCCAGATGTGCAGCATTTAGGGATAAATGAGAATCTCACGATTTAACAAAAAAATATATTTATATTTATTTTACACTCAAAATATACCAGGTATGTAACATTTTTTAGATTTAATCCTAATAAAATTCCTACAGAATGAGTAGATTTTTCTTAGTCCAGCTCTATTTGTGTGATGATAATATAATAATTCAGAGGTTACTTGAGCAAAAAACAAACAAAACTTTTCTTGGCTTTCATCTGTAGCTTAATGAGGCTAACTAGTGTATGGTATCTCAAAGCAGATGTTGTTGAAGTTTTAAAGATCTCTTTTCTATATTTCTAAATTACGAAGGCTCAGAATACCATAAGAAAATTTTATACATCAAGGCAAATGACTTTCTCACAGCCAGTTATCACATAGCAAGAGAAACCAGATGTGCTGCATTTCAAATTCTGTACTACCTTGTGGTTACATAGGCGAGGTCTGTTCTTTGTTGCAGAGAGAACATCCTGGAACTGACGCTGAGGAAATCATCCAGCCCCAGCAAGCATAGCGCCTCTCAGCCTGATACTGTGTGGAGGGTGGATATGCTGCATGGCTGGGACAGTGTCTCTCCTGGGGGAGAGTTGCTGGGAATGGAGAAGTGCTTCAGATAAGGGTTAAAGAATCAGCAACTAAGTCCTCGGCAAAGCTGCCCTCTCAGGTTCCACCAGGGCTTTGCACTGTAAGCTAGTATTGCTTTCTAATATTGTTTTTATTTACTGGCCACTAGAGGTTAAAGGGTGTCCTTAGACTGTGAGACTCACCCCACTCTCCTGTTCTTGTCTGTCCCCTGGGAATATTGCTGTTTCTCAAGGAATTCAGGCAGGTAGTTACACTATGCAAACTCTGAGAGGGCTTGTAGGATGATGAGGTAACATAGTCCTTGACAACAAGAGATCTAAGTGGTCTGGGTCCCACCGAGTGTTTCTACATCCTTGGACATTTTGCATTGGTCTTCTCATCTCTAAAACAATGAGAGTAGTTTCTACTTTATTCAGGTCTCAGAATGGTTGAGGGGATTAAATAAGAAGTTATACATAGTTCCTTTAAACTACAGAAGACCCTCCAATATTAGGTATAAATATTATGTAGAATAGCTGTGTAAAAAGAAAAGAATAGATTTTTAGTAGACAAAGTCGATCACACAGCATGAAAAACATGCAACTTAGAGGATTATATTATAAAAAGAAGGCACCAAATGTTTTCTCTAGACTAACTATGCATTGCATTTTTAAACACCTTAAGCACCACTTAATCCCTCTATATTATAAATAAAACTGTTCCATTTTAAAAATAATTGTTCTTTGAAGAGAACATGAAAGATATAAGAAAAATTACATAAGAAAATTAAAAAGCATTTATAACTTAAAGCTAATTTAAAATATCAAAGCTGTCTACAATTTATATGCATATTTTTACATATATATATAATTTAGCTTTTTTATGGCTTTTTAAACATATGCCTACACACCTTCAAGATCCTATGTAAATATTCACTCTGTGAATATTCTCATAATGCACATTTTACTTTTCTTTTAGCTTTTGTTTAATACCAGCCCACTCTCATTTTAGCCAACTCAAATGGCAGGCAACTTTATTTGACTTCAGCCCACTGTTTTCCATACCAGCCTGTTCCCTCCTTATGGGTCCTAATTATTGATTAATTGAGAAAGTACCCAGCTCCCACCTGCTTCCTGAATTCCCTACTGATACATATGGGAAAGAACCCAGTGGGAAGATGCCTTCACCAACACATATGCACACACACATGTGCGCACACACACACACACACACACACACACACACAGGACCTTGTCTCTGTGGAAGGCAGTACTGTGGGTCTCTACCCTGATCTGCCTTCCTCTCCAGCTTACCCGGAACCCTCCAACACCAAATTCCCCCATTGAGAGTAACAACACGGTCTCTGCTACTAACCTACTTTCTAGGGAACCAGGCTGAGACCAATGATGTGGCTGTCCTCTCCCCGGCATTCAGGGACCCTGGCTGCATTGGACAGGTCCCCTTCCCTCTGCCCCTCCTCTGTTTATGGACATGGGTTTCCCACAAATGTGGGATGCTGAACTGTCATGGGAAATACTCAACTCAGCACTGCAGGCATCACAAGTGCAGAAAGGGTCTGGCCGTCTGATTTAATAATCTTCAAGCTGGAAGACTGGAAACAAAGAGGCCTAAGCCCTGCCTGTGCCAGACTAGATGTGACTTGGTGGAGGCCCCAGCCCCTGGGCAGCTGACATGCTTTGGCTTCCTCCTTCACTGGCCTTTCATTTAGTGGAAATAAGGACATTGGCAAACTTTGCATTCTTTGTTGTTATGACCTTTCAAATTTACTCCTATCCCTTCACAGGTGGAAAAACACTTCACTTAGAAAAGCTACTGCTGTCAGATACATCTCATCCTGAAGGTCTCAATCATGCTGCTTTTATGTGGGGGGCAAAGATCCATTTGGCTATGAGAAGAGATGAACTGTGACACCAAATGTTTAATATGGTGTGATTTGTAAGAGCAGAACAGCAAAATGAACAATTTCCTATAATAAATTTTGCTATGTCACAAATAATTTGGCATAGTGAAATATGGAGGGATTTAGAATGATTTTTAGAAAGTTGGTTAAATACAGTACCATGGCATTTTATTGAAAAGATAATTATCTGAATTATCTGTTTTAAATAGTTACTGATTTATTTTAAAGGTAAATTTACACAACATTACACCACAATTCTTATCCTTGTTATTAATTCACAAATATTTCACCTATGCAGTCAAATATTTTGCTCCAAGTTCATATTGAGATCATGAGCATTCTTTACCAAGTCAAAATAAAAATGAATGGTACCAGGAAAAAAAAATCTTCCAGTGGGTTTCATAAAAGTTGCTTTAAAATTTAGCACTCAGAGGATAATCAAAAGAACTAGCACTGTATATTCAGATTCCAACTCCCTTGTCTATTTGAAATGTGGACAAATAAAAATGACTTCAAGGAAATGTTTGTAATTATTGTACTAACATGCTTCAATATTCTTCATGTTAAGAGCATGCAATAAAATCTAAAGTAATAGAATTTCAGACTCAAAGTTACTCTTCCACCATCGCCAGCATGCTAATGGTCCCTTGCCAACAATATACCAGCACATTCTAAAAGCTTTGCACACAGAAACAAGAAATGAATGCCTTTTATCACTATAAAAAGAGAAACCACAGAAAAGGGTTTAAATATCCAAGGTAAAATATAGATAAAAATCTTGACTTCCAATAACTCTTTTTATTACAAAAGCTTATAAAAACAAGTGTCTTTGGTACATTAGAAGGAACAAAATAGTTCAGACAATTTTTTGAATTTGAATATAAAATACAGCTTTTATAGTCATATAACAAATTTTCAGACTATGATTTCTTTAACTTCTAAATTCTTCAGTATTTGAGAGAAATTTTAGATAGGTTAATACTTTATATTTATTAAGATTGGCAAGTATTAAACTATTTAAAAGCTTTGTCCTGTCTTACTTCTTATTTCATGAATTATTATAACTACCTAGATGTGATTATATCTAGTAACTCTGAAATATTTCCCAAAAGATGGACATTTATGGTTAAAAGACTGAATATATTTCCTTGTATTAGAGTGTGCTGTAGCAACACAGAGTGAAATGAAAAATAAGGCTTATCCTGTTGTTATTAATATCATATTTTCTTCAGTTCATTGTTAAATTTGTGTAATTATAACATAAACTCTTATGTTTCTATACAGACTGACATGGAAAACAGACATACATGCAATTTTTGTTGTGGTTTTACCACTGCCGTCCATGGGCATCCTCCTTGGTTATATGTTGTCAGTAAATCGAAGCAGAATCAAGTCCTGTCACAAGGATGCAGAGGGTGGCCAAATGATATTAAGTAATAAAAAGTTCACTTCAGTGCTTTCAAGGAAGAAAAAGAGCCCTGTGATCTCATAGTCTATATCACTTCACATTTCATTAGGTCAAGACACATTTAACCATAACCTTCCAGTTGGTAACTGCCCCTCCCTCTCATTACCTTGTTCCTGGCTTCACCCTGTACCTGAGTTACTACACCTGTGGTATAACCAGCCACCTCTGAATTTCTGTCATAAAAAGCATATGTCACCACACTTCTTATATGTTTTCTTAATTTCACCTTTCCTAGATGAAAAATTTATAGTGGCTACCTCTCCAACAAGTTTTTTTATTAATAAAAATGAACAACTAATTTGTCAGAGGTGGGATCCAAATTCAGGTGTAGATAACCCCAGTTTCCTTTATTACTTAACACTGTGTTATCCTACTCACACCAGTGTTTCTAAAATCTGAGTAATGTTAAAAAGCAGTAGAGACAATGGGAAACCTTGCCTGGTTCCTGATCTGAGTGGAAATGATTTCAGTTTAACTCCATTCAATACGTTATTGGCTATGGGTTTGCTGTAGATGGCCTCTATCAGTCATCCCTGAAAATGGCCAACTGGGGCCAGCTTTCCACAGAGGCTCCCATCCAGTAGGAGAGTTAAAGGATAAAAGTTTAGCAAGTAAGCTGATGGTTTGGAGCTGGGACAAGAGAGAAGATTGAAGAACACACATCAACCCTGCTGAGGTGAGCTGTGACCCCAAGGATAAAAACAATAGGTACAAAATTCACTGCCAGGTGGATAGGAGTCCTCTCCCCCAGAGAATGGCTCACAGTATATGTTCTACAAACAAATGGGCAGAGTTCAAACATCTTCCCATTTTATCCTATGAGAGAGACCCTCTTAAAACCATACCTCCTTCCCCTACTAGGGTGCCATGACACTCTCCTGCCAGGCATAAAACTATATAAAACTGCACATATTCTCCACCTGCAATTCTGAACTCCAAGCACTCCCCTCCACTCTCATCCCAAGGTCTGGAAGCCTGTCCCCCATGGAGTGCAGATTCATAGGCATTTTCTCAAGGAATGTGGGCAGGGAGTGGGCTGTTGCAGGTCTGTGCTGATTCTGTGGCACGGGGGTAAGGAGGAGATGGTGGACTGAAGGAACCAGACAGGCGAGAGAGAGGCAGTGCCCCGTGGCATGGAGTAGCACCAGCAGCAGTGGGAACAATAGGGCTCACACCCCTGGGGATATTTTGGAGAGACACTCGTGTCTCCCTGGGCAACTAGAGAAAGATGGGCATCTTCTATGGTGTCAGACACTGGCAAAATAGATCTGGGATTGTAATGCAGGCCCTGTAAGTAAAGGGTATGCCTGAAGAAGTACCTGCCTGGGTGGGGCACAAGAGGATGGAGAATAGAAAACACATGCACAGAGACAGCAGACTCCCAGGGTGGGGCTGAGCCAGAGGACTGTTTCAGTGACCCTAAGAAGCATCTGGCCCTCAAGGTATCATAGCTGAGACAAAAGCAGGTGGGGAGAGGCTAGAACTGAGAGCTCAGTGTGAGCTCTAACTGCACCCACCCCAACACAGACTGCAACGGAGACATACATGCCAGCTCTGGGCAGCAGTACAGACCAGGGCTGAATTGTAGTTTCTGTGAACTCAACAGCACCTGGTCTGCAGGGAATATAGCCAGGAAAGAATCACAAATTCTGTGCAAATATAAGTGTCAGCAACATCAATCAGGGGCTTGACTGGAACTGAGTGAACTGCCCTAGCTTCTATTAACCACCCAAGTTTGTCAGGCCTCAACTTCCCCTGCTAGATGGTGGCAGAGTGTGGAGGCCTGGCTGAGGAGACATAGATCTCCCTGTGACTCATGCAGGCACAAACCCTTGGAGGAGCATCTGCTCATTGGAGGGAACTGGGTCACAGCCCTGCAGGATTACTGGTAACTGGGTGTGACAGAGGTGCAAGGTGAGGAAGGAGGCATCAACCTTCACAGACTAATTCATTTGCTAGGGGGCTCTTTCTGACTCCAAGGAGCACCAGAATGAGTCATACTCAAGCTGCTAGCAGACCCCTACTCTCTAGTTGCTAAAAACCTTTTGAACTCTCCCACTTGACACTGGGTGCTGACTGGGACAATTGGTATAGAACTCTTGGACTGGATAAGTCACCTGAGGACTATCCAAAGTGGTACCCTGGGTGTGTGGTTGTGGGAAGGTTTGATTTTTCTTTTCAAGTTGTTGCCCATGGGGGACAGGGTGGCTTAACTGCTGGTATTTCTCCACAGCTGAGACTTCAACCCAGAGTAACTGATTCACTAGGGTAGGACAGAGATGAGCTGAAAACAATACAGAGTCACTTAGCCCCACCACAATAAGTAAGTAACCAGTGTCTCAGGCCATAGCACCATAAGGGTCCTTTGCAAAGCTCTAGGGGTAAAGGTACAGACACCAGTCCCAGCTCTTGGGCAAGTGGCTGGTTAATCATGACTTCAGGAGTCCCCAACCAAACTTCTCCTTATCTGCTCAACTTGCCAAATGGTGTAAGATAATCATGGAGCAGAATCAGTGGAAAAGCTCCAGTAACATGAATAACCAGAGTAGATTCACTCCCCCAAAGAAAAATATGGTAGACACAACTGAAGATTCCATTCATAAACAAATGGCTGAGATGTTAGAAATCAAATTTTGAATTTGGATCACAAGTAAGATTAATAGAATGGAGGTAAAGTTGGAATTAGAAATTCAAGGAGCATTTCAAAAGTTGTCTCAAGAATTCAATGAGGCTTTTTAGGGGGAGCGGTCAAGATGGCCGACAGGCACCAGTCTCCAACAGAAGCTCCTGTTCAGAAGAAAGGATAAAGTCTGGAGAAACATCCAACAAAGTCGAAAACTGAGAGCCCAGCTGAGAGAGAAGAGTGATACCGGCAGAACACCTCTTCTGAGACAGACAGAGACTTCTAGAGGACGCTCCACAGGTACAAAAATCTCTCCAAAGGAATAGCGCCCATCCCCTCCCCCAAGAAAGGTGTGCTTTTCCTTTGTTTCCACTTGAACCACTCCTCCGAGTCTCCTACAGACCACCGATAAACTGAGGACCTATTCTCCCACTCCACGAGTGAGAGCTGCCAACAGGGAAGTTTACTACCCTGAAGGGACCCAGTTGAGACTCGGAACACCCTCCCCCAGGCAGAAAAGTGG
>CAUYTI010091840.1:0-20888 GCA_963575145.1 Galago senegalensis | reverse complement strand
ACCAAGAGAACCAGCTGAGCGGAGCATAAAGTGCTGGGACTTATTCCCCATGAATTCATGGCGTAAAAGGCGGACGGCATAGCACACAGGAGAACCAAGAGAACCAGCTGAGCGGAGCATAAAGTGCTGGGACTTATTCCCTATGAATTCATGGCGTAACAGGTGGATGACATAGCACACAGGAGAACCGAGAGAACCAGAGGAGCGTGAGCGTATGGGGCTGGGACTTATTCCCTGCGAATTCATGGCATAATAGGCACATCAAACTTTGTCACATTCAATGGAAAGGCACCTCCCAGAGTGCCTTTAATTCTATTAAAACAAAATTAATGGCTTTTACCCTTATTTAGAAAGGCCTCAACCTTTTCCCTTACCCTAATTCCTGTATCACTCTTATCATCACACCTAAAAATGCTACTTTAAGAATGTGTTCGCAGCTACTGATGAATATAAAACACAGATGAACCCCACCCATCCTATCTTGAGCAAAAGAAACCAGACCCCATATAGTACATTACGTACATGCTGTTAAAACATTTGTCCGTGTCTCTGTCAAAGCACTTGGCAAACTGAATCACCCCCGCCCCCACATATGCCCAGCTCGGTCTCTAACTCCTATAGGTCTGTAACACTATCTCATTATTTTTGCATTCTCAGCACTTAACAGAGAAGTCAGCACATGGTAGCTTTTCAAAAAAATAATTGCTGAGAGAATTAAAATTATAATTTTATAATTTTTAGTGTTTCAATTTCTTCATACCTACTAAACTTTTTATTTTCACAAAGCACCACACTCTTTCCTTTTTCTTACCAGTTTATCAGTGATTTATGACTCTTATTACATAGGGGCTAGTTATTCCACTTTTCATTATAGGCTATAGTTCTGACCACAACACATTCTTTTTGCTTCCTGTGAATAATCCACTAATTTTGGCTAGACTTTTTTTTCACGTGCTCCTGTGACTGAGCTTACATTCCATCATTTGAATGTCAATAATTTACAATGTAATTTGTTTTATAGAAACTCTATTATAGAATTCTTTTTACCTACTTTTTTTTTTTTTATTAAATCATAGCTGTGTGCAACCATGCAATCATGGGGTACAGTGTGGTGTTTTGATACACAATTTTTGTAGGGAAAAGATTCCCTATTAACAAATGGTGCTGGGCAAACTGGCTGGTGACCTGTAGAAGACTGAAACTGAATCCACACCTCTCACCATTAACTAAGATAGACTCTCACTGGTTTACCTACTTTCTTAATCATCTGTTCCCAAATCTTCAATATTCTAATAAAATTACTTTCGAGAATGCCCAATACATCTCTCATTAAAAAAGAAAAATTAGTTGACTCAACAATTAAATGCCATCCTATCTTCATGGATGATCTGTCCATCATGATAGAATAATGTTCTCACATTCTGCAAAAATGACATGGGAGTATGTAGAAAAATTGGTAGCAAATGAATGCTTACTGACCCTGAGGGTTTTTTAAATAAAATTAATATATCCTTATTACCTCTTTCTTAATTCATTGAAAATATATTTATTAGGTACATACTATGTATAACAAATAGTTTACATATTAGTTTCCTTTTGGTAGATTTTTTGGAAAACATCCTTAATTAAATAGGTCTCTTTTAACGAGTTAAAGGTTTGAATGTAAAGTAGTGTGGTGTGGTACTGCTGATGTCTCTAATTGTGTCTGTACAATGTTAAACATTGCTTCATTCAGATATTTTCCCTGAGCAGGGATATCTAATTTCATTTCAAAATTAGCATTTTTTAATTAGCTTGCTTTCCCGATTTTATTGTCATAAAACTTCCATTTACTGTACCCCTAGGAGAAGCAATGTTTATTTTTCCCTTCCTACATAAAACCTTGAAAGTCATATTATTCCAGATTTACACCCAGAGGTTACTAGTCCCTCGAATCTTTTGTTTTGTTTCCCTGTTTGTTTTATTTTTGTTTCAAAGGCACTGTCTTTGAGGACTGTTTCACCACAGTCTTTGTTCAGCAGAAATCTCAATCAGATTATCTCCTCAGATACAGGTAGAAGTTTTTTCTGAACACTATCACCTTCCTTGGCTTGTGATTTACTAGTTTTCTGGGACATTGCAAGGATAGCCAGGGAGTGGAGGTGTTCTCCATGCCAGAGAGGCTGGAACAAAACCCTAGGGTACACACAGGCATCATTCTGGCCAGTGGTCAACGGGCCACATGCTGGTGGCCTTTGAATCAATGTCTTCCCCAAACAGGATCTATAGCTATTCTAAGCTCTGACCCGGGTAGGGTTTCAGGTCTGAGACTTAGATCAACAGTCTCCAACAAAAGAAGGAGTCAACACTGAGACAGTTATTTTATTAAAATCTGTTTGTGAAATTGCTCTGTGGTAATGTGATGTGGTAACGCATCCACCACATCTTCATAAGGAATCTTGGCCATCCTGGGCACCAATATAGTGCTCTTAGGCATTCGTTAACTCAAGGTATTTTTAGAGTGAAATGGCCTGTGAATGAATTATCAACACAACAACAACAACAAAGGCCATCTCTGATCTTAGGGACATCAGCATTTGAACTAGAACCTTCCTTGGGCTTTTCTCATAAAGCTATTGGTTTACTTCTAGTTGCTCTAGGTGACATCATCCACGGTTACTCTGTGCTCAAGAGAAGAAAATAGTAAAGCTGAGTAATTATTAAGGATGATTAATTAATAGAATTCACTTAAGAACTACCTTATTTTTGCCTCCTCTCTCCTACCCCAGGGATTCTCCATACCAAGTTGGGAAGGGTCAGGAGTTTTTAAAGATCAGCTCGGGTACAGTCAGATAAATACATTTTTATTTATTTACTTATTATACTGGAATGAAATTCACCATGTGTAGCAATTTGTACATTTATTAATACAATGTTGTGCAACCAAACCCACTATCTAACTCCAGAGCATTTTCTTTTTTCTTTTTTCTTCTTAAAACTTTTTTTGGGGGGGAGGCGCCTGTGGCTCAATGAGTAGGGCACCGGCCCCATATACCAGGGGTGGCGGGTTCAAACCCAGCCCCGGCCAAACTGCAACAAAAAATAGCCAGGCGTTGTGGCAGGCTCCTGTAGTCCCAGCTACTTGGGAGGCTGAGGCAGAAGAATCGCCTAAGCCCAGGAGTTGGAGGTTGCTGGAGCGACTCCACTGCATTCTACTGAGGGTGAAAAAGTGAGACTCTGTCTCTACAAAAAAACAAAAACAAAAAACTTTTTAAAAAATCATTAATCATTAATCATCATTAATGCAGTAATGGGGTACAGTGTGCTGGTTTTATATACAATTTGAAATATATTCACCAAACTGGCTAACATAGCCTTCATAGCATTTTCTTGGTTATTGTGTTAAGACATTTATATTCTACATTTAGAAAGATTCACATGTACACTTGTAAGATAGACCATAAGTGTGGTCCCACCAAACACCTTCCCTCCACCCATCCTCCCCCCTCCCCTCCCCTCCCTCTCCTCCTTCCCCATATTCTTGGGCTATAATTGGGCTACAGCTTTTGTATGAAAGCTATAAACTAGTTTCATAGTAGGACTGAGTACATTGGATACTTTTTCTTCCATTCTTGAGATACACTGCTGAGAAGAATATGTTCCAGCTCCATCCATGTAAACATGTAAGAGGGAAAGTCTCCATCTTTCTTTAGGGCTGCATAATATTCCATGGTGTACATATACCACAATTTATTGATCCATTCATGGGTCCATGGGCTCTTGGGCTTCTTCCATGATTTAATAATTATGAATTGGGCTGCAATAAACACTGTGGTACAAATATCTTTGTTGTAATGTGATTTTTGGCCTTCTGGATATATACCTAGTAGAGGAATTGTAGGGTCAAATGACATGTCTATTTTTAGTTCTCTAAGTGTTCTCCAAACATCTTTCCAAAAGGAACGTATTAGTTTGCATTCCCACCAGCAATGTAGAAGTATTCCCTTTTCTCCATATCCATGCCAGCGTCTCTGGTTTTCAGATTTTGTGATATGTGCTAATCTTACTGGAGTTAGGTGATATCTCAAAGTAGTTTTGATTTGCATTTCTCTGATGATTAAGGATGATGAGCATTTTTTCATGTGTCTGTAGGCCATGCACCTAACTTCTTCAGAGAATTTTCTCTTCCAGTCCCTTGCCCACTCTGAGATGAGATCACTTGTTCTTTTCTTGCTAATAGGCTTGAGTTCTCTGTGGATTCTAATTATTAAAACTTTGTCAGAGACATAACCTGCAAATATTTTCTCCTATTCTGAGGGCTATCTGCTTGCTTTACTTACTGTGCTCTTGGCTGTGCCAAAGCTTTTTAGTTTAATCGGGTCCTAGTAGTGTATTTTTGATGTTGCTTCAATTGCCTGAGGGGTCCTCCTCATAAAATTTTCACCCAGGCATTAACTCCAGAGCATTTTCATTGCCCCAGAAAGAAATCCCATGCCCTTCAAGGAGTCATTCCCTGTTCCTCTCACCTCTCCAGCTGTGGCAGGTATTAATATCTTACCTTTCTCTTTATATACACTTGCTTATTCTGGATATTCCATATAAATAAATAGAGGGACGTGTGACCTTTTGCGTTTGGCTTCTTTGACTTAGTTCAATGTTTCAAGGTTTGTTCATGTGGTAGTACGTATCAGAACTTATTCTTTTTTATAGTGGAAAGATATTCTATTGCATGAACATACCACATTTTGCTTATTCATATATCAGCTGATAGACATTTGGGTTGTTCCACCTTTTGGCTCCTGTGAGTAGTGCTGTGGTGCCAGTTTTTGCCTAAATGTCTGTTTTTAATTCTTTTGGAATTTCTGGGTTGTATTGCAGTTCTGTGTTTAATTTCCTGAAGAACCATCAAATTGGGTTCCACAGTGGCTGCTGCTCCATCTTACATCCCCACCAGCAATGCACAAGCATTCCAATTTTGTGACATCCTTGCCAACACTTGTTTTCAGGGTTTTTTGTTTTGTTTTACTTTTTTAATTCAATAATAGAGCCATCCCAGTGGGTATGAAGTGGTATTGATTTACACAGGAAAAGACATTTTAGTGAATCCTCTATGTTTTCTCCCAAGGCTGGCATGAATAAGAACAAAGACTACATCACAGGAATTTCAGGATTGACAAAAAGATACAAAAAATTGCACTTAGGAAACTCATTTTACCTAAGAATATTATTTTTCTGTGGACATGTAGGAGGAAGAATTTTCCTAGAAGTTGGAAAAAAGCTTCAAGATAATCACAGCTGAATTGCTCAGAAGTTCCAGACCTGTCCGGGGACCTCGCTTATGGGGATATTATTCTGGGTCAAGTAATCAGAAAGACCACAAGGCCTGGCCCAAGTTTGTTCCAAACTGTTGTTTCCCTCCCCATGCTGCCAATACAGGGATAGGAAATGTACCTACAAATCATAAACACTCAGAATGATCTTTTTCTTTTAGAAAGTGAATAATTCTCCTGGCCCCACAGAACATAACTCCTCTTCCCTGTTGAGCTTCTTGTTGGATACTGAGTGATTGATATGGTATCAGCATTGCCTGGGTTCTTTTGAACACTTGAAACAAAACACTGAAGTGTCAAAACTTGCTTATTCTGGATATTCCATATAAATAAATAGAGGGACACTGTGGTACAAATATCTTTGTTGTAATGTGATTTTTGGCCTTCTGGATATATACCTAGTAGAGGAATTGTAGGTATCAGCCTGTAGAGGCTCAGTTGAGAAATGCAGCCTCATGGTAGTGAGGGAAGGAGAGTGGGGCAGGGTAGGTTAGACAGCAAAGCAAAGTGGTAAGTTACTGTGCTTCCGAATTGCGGCAAGGAGGCACAGCTGGTCACTCAGTGGGCATCTTCTATGAAGACTGTTTCTGAACAGACAACAAAACAAAACAGAACAATGCCTCAGCCCTTCTACTGGAAGGAGGAAGGGAAGGAAACTTACCTGCTGCTCTTTCCCCTTTCCTTGTCTCTTTAGATAAATTTCGTTCCACAGGGAATTAACTCCTCCCAAGTAACTGGGCTTTATTACCTAACTATTTTGATAGCCCCCAGGAAGCTGTGTGGTTGGGTGTTTTATCCCACTCTGGAAGTGACAGGATTCAGACCTGGGACTTAAAGGAACCACCCCACCTTAGTGGAAGCACATCAACCAAGCAAACAAACATGACCATCACCGACAAAGTTTTACTAAGTAAAGAGTCATTTCTAAGGTGGTGCCTGTGGTTCAAAGGAGTAGGGCGCTGGCCCTATATGCCGGAGGTGGCAGGTTCAAACCCAGCCCAGGCCAAAAACTGCAAAAAAAAAAAAAAAAAGAATCATTTCTTATGTGAAGTCATATATAAATATGGTAATATTTGCATTAATGATCAACATTATTCATTTCATAATTTAACAAAATTTTTGAACTCTGAAAGTATTATAGTGGGCCTAAATGAGGGATACAAAAATGTTTATCTAAATCAAATTTGAGTTTTCTAAAGAGTTTTATCATATCAATATAAAAACTTATGTGATATATGGCAGCATTTCTGAAATTCACATTACAAGCATATTATTTTCACATTGTTTCTTATCGTTGTTGGCTTTTTTCTTTAAAATTTGCTTCTCATAGGCTGAACCATCAATTTAAAATCCTGAGAGAAAGTCTACTGTCATAGTTGCCACTTCCTTTCTACTACTTGATTGCCTTTTAAAATGTAATTGGCATGACTTATGGTGTTCTTGTTTGCGAAGAATTTTGAAAACAATTTTTGTAGATACTGGAGGAATTTGAACTTACACTCCCCTTTCATTTTATTTCTCTGTAAAATTTGTCAGATTCAACAGCATTCTTCAGTGTAAAGCCATTATTAATTTATCATTACCATACAGTTTCTTTTTTATTATTTATTTATTTATTTTTGTCCAGGGCTGGGTTTGAACCCGCCACCTCTGGTATATGGGGCCGGTGTACTACTCCTTTGAGCCACAGGCACCAACCTACAGCTTCTTTTTTATATGCAAAAGTCAATAGCACTACAGAGGTCTCCTTGAATGTACTGGCTCTACCATTTTGTTCCTAGAATGAGATAAAGTCCACAAATAAGCCAAAAAAATCCCTTATCATTCACTTTTATTCCATAACTTACACAATAACTTATATAATCTACTTCTTATGAAACTTCTAAATTTTATTTGCTCATGAAAGTATTTCTTAAACTAGTTTTTTTAAAAAAACTATTCCTGCATTTTTCCTATAATAATAACTTGGAGATCTCTCCACAGTTTATATAGAGATTTTCTTTATTCCCTTTTAAAGCCACAACTTATTCCATCGTGTGGATATATTATGGTTCATGCTCCCAGTCTCCAAATAATGAACATTTAGAAAGGAGACATGGGTTAGGATATTTTTTTTCTAAATTCTAGGCGTTAAAATTCCCACTTCTGCTATTTTGGGGAAATGTTAAAAAACAGATTCTGGAGATGATCTTACATGTTGCCCTTCCTACCTTCCTGGCCCTTCCTTTTCCTTTGTATCTATTGTTCTTGTTCTGCTAATTTTGGATTCTCTTCAGGAGGGCTCTCTTTTATCTTGCTGAGACAATATCTGTGAGTAGGCCCACCCAACTCCAGGCACTTTAGACCACACTGCAGGCCTGGGACACTCATGGCAACGTGGAGAACAGAGAAAACTTGCCCAGTTTTAGTTGTTCTCCTGGAACTTGCTGCTCTTTCCAAAAAGCACCTGCTGGGATTCTGGGTTTCCTCTTTACTCACATCTATAAAATGTCTCATGGCTGCCACCTAACACAAATTTTATATAGCACAAGTTGCAGAGCTACAGAATCTGTTACCAGATTTAGCAAACAAAATATCAGGGTTTCCAGTTAAATCTGAATTTAAGTGAGCAATGGATGAATTTTAATAGGAGCAATGTATGAATAGATGAGACATTCTTGATATTGGAAACATAAACTAAATTTTTGAATATTTATTCAAATATTTGCAACATACTTAAAGTAAAAATTATTTGAGTTTAATTAGATGTCTTTCTTATATTTATTTGGCAGTTTCTCCCATTTATTTTTAATCCTTTTTGTAAATGGTCATGTGGTGGTTTTATTTTACTATTGCACCTTTTTTTAAGAATAGATTTAGAGACATTCACAGGTAATGCCACGCCCATGGCCATCAACACAGAATCTCTGGGTTTTGATTGTTTGTTTTCATATTTTTAGTTTGACTATACCTGTTCACTATTAAATGGCCCATTTATTTACTGACTTTTTATTTGAATACCCAGTACTGTTAGGTTTGCTTTCCAGAAAGATACAGCTACCTAATTTTATCTTTCTATAAATGCCCAGGGATATTTTTAACTAGAGATGCTTCAGTTATAAATTTCTCTAGCTCTGTTTCATATATGCATGGTCAAAGTATTGATGTGGTTGGTGGTAAGAACTGTCTATAGGTCACTAATTCATGGTAAAACGTGGTCTATTTTGAAGTGGTAACCTGAGTCAATACATCCCATAATGGTCAGAAGGAAGAATGACTTATGTCCTTAAGAGCTTATGGTAACACTCAAAAGAGAAAAAATAGGTTGGTGTTTTAGTGGGAAAAACCAAGAGTTCCAGCAGTATCAGGCAGCACTAATTATTCATTCATAAATGTTATTAGGTCAAGGGGCAAAGAGAGGAAGACAACATTTTCAGCTCATAAGAGGAAAAATAACCAAAAGAGTGGAAATGCAGTGTTGCTAACTGAGGAAGTACTAAATAATTGAGGGGCTGAGTACCTGGGTTAGGCTGATTTAGTTAATTCAAATTGTGCCTGTATCAAAGCATTGCATGTACCCATAAAGAAATATAACTATTTTGTACCCACAATAATAAAAAGCAATAAATAAATAAAGAGGAAAAATAGCTTAAACGTATCAACTAAAGATACTTAACAGATAATGTGAGCAGTTAAGAAAACAAGAAAGGCTTTTAAAGGTCATGGTATATTTCTGAAACGTAAATTAACAAACACAAGGAAATGCACTCTACCGCTGCTCCCAAAGTGCTAATTTTCCAGGCAAAAGGGGCTGATGTTCCAGCAGAAGATAAGTTAATGTGTTCATTGAAATTACCCTCTCATATTTAGGTAGGAAGAATACTCTCGTTTTCAGAATTACTACTCTAAATCAGACCTTTCTTGCTCACAGATACAGTCGATAACAAGCGGAACCAAGATTACAGACAAAAAAGGGCATCAAAGCAATGAAAGAAAAGGGACAGAGACCACTTCACACGAAATTGTGTCTGTGATGGAGACGGACCCATTATGGAGGGTAGAGAACAGTACAATTCTTAGATCTTTGAAGAGAGAGAACAAAGGAAAGATATAAGACTATAATACCATAAAATTTTAATGAGGCAGGAATTCATCTAAGATAAATCAGGTACATCTCAACCCACAGTGTGCCCCACTACCACAGGGGGTCAGGCCACAGATGAGGAGAGGAGGCCCAGAAGCAACGTGAAGGCACTTAGGAGCGACTCTGACCTCACAGCTTGGCATTTGAAGGGTCATCATCAGAGCCACCTTGAAAATTCCTCTTTTTCGTATGTTTATATATGAGGAAAATAAAACACACTGAATTAACATCACGGCCATCAACACAGAATTTCTGGTTTGGTTTTGTTTTTAAATTTTAGTTTGGCCACACCTTCTAGGTACTAAATGACCCTTTTTATTTATTCACTTTTTATTTACAAACAAAAACACGGTAATGAAGTGGGTTTTTAAATGTGATGTAAATGTAAGTTTGAGGGCATTGAACTGCAACTGAAGGAGAAAAATGCTAGAATAAAATACTTTCTCTAATACAAGCAGTTCCTGGGTAGGTCCTATAGGTTTGTGCTTAAGTTGGATTTGTATGTAAGTGGGAACAGGTGCATTTACCTATTCCCTGCAATGGCCTCCGTTCATAAGTACATCAGTTAGATGTTTGCAACTTGGGGACTGCCTGTAGTGAACTGCGCTTTCCTGGCTATATTTGGCCATAACTTAGGTAGGATGTAGGCATCGTCATCCTTTTCTCTGGTTGAAGAGTAGTCTGTGGGGCACACGCAGCCCTCCTTCCCCAGTCACGTATTGATGGAAGCGTAGATTCATTCTGTTTGCTGTTGTGAACAGGGCTGTCACAAACAGACAAGTGCAGCGTCTTTTTGATACATTGAATTCTTTTCCTTTGGGTAGATATTCAGTAGTATGATTGCTGGATCACCTGGAAGTTCTGTTTTTAGTGCCTTGAAACCTCCTTACTAATTTACATTTATTTCTACCAGCAGTGTTAAGTGTTCCCTTTTCCTCAATCCTTGCCAACATGCTATTTCTTCTTTTTCTTTCTTTCTTTTTTTTTCAACAATAGGCATTCTGATTAGAGTAAGATAATATCTCATTGTGGCTTTTCAAGCTGCATTTCTCTGATGATTAGTAATGTTGAACTGTTTTTCATAAACCTTTGGACATTTGTTTGTCTTCTTTTGAAAAATGTCTATTTGAGTCTTTTGCCTTCTTTTAAATGGGATGTTTTGCTGTCATTGCTGTTGAGTCCACGTTTGTTTGGTCTGCTATGCTTCTCATAGTCAGCCAAGGATTTTGATACACAATTTGACAAAGTTTTGCAATGTTTTCATTAGTTCTGTTTCTTACTGGCTGTCAGTGAATTCTACATCCTTCTGGCAAATTATAAAAACTAAGGGTGTTTTTCAGGCTCTTTACTTGAAGTTGGTGTCAGAATTAAGGGTGGTATCCAGGACTGTGGAACTTGCAGTTGGTGTCAGAAGTGAAGATCCTCTCCTGGACTGCTCTTGAATTTTGCAAACTATTCCTCTATCACATTTAAAATTCATATGTCCTAGAGAGATGAATAGAACCTTCGCTAAAGAAGACAGAAGAATGACTAGCAAACATATGAAAAAAATGCTCGTCATCCCTAATTAATAGAGAAATGAAAATCAAAACCACCCTGAGATATCATCTAACCCCAGAGAGAATGACCCACATCACAAAATCTCAAAGCTGCAGATGGTGGCGTGGATGTGGAGAGAAGGGAACACTTTTACACTGCTGGTGAGTCTGCAAACTCATACAACCTTTTTGGAAGAGAGTATGGAGAATCCCCAAAGAACTCAAGCTAGACCTCTCATTTGATCCTGCAATCTCATTACTGGGCATCTACCCAGAAGGAAAACAAATACCGTTATCACAAGGACACTTGCACTAGACTGTTTATCACAGCTCAATTTACAATTGCCAAAATGTGGAAACAGCCTAAATGCCCACCAACCCAGGAATGGATTAACAAACTGTGATATAAGTATTCTATTCAGCCATTAAAAAAGATGGAGACTTTACACCTTTAGTATTAACCTGGAAGGAAGTGGAACACATTATTCTTAGTAAAGCATCACAAGAATGGAGAAGCAAAAATCCTATGTACTCAATTCTGATATGAGGACAATTAATGACCTAGTATACTGGTGGGGGGTGGGGAAAGGGGGGAGCAGAGAGAGGGAAGGAGGGAGGGGGTGGGGGGTCTCCATGTGTGACACACCTTTTGGGGGCAGGACACAATATAAGAGGGACTTTACCTAACAAATGCAATCAATGTAACCTGGTTCTTTGTACCCTCAATGAATCCCCAACAATAAAAAAATAAGTAAATAAAATAAAATAAAATTCATATGTCTCGCTTTTGTGGCTTACATTATATTTCTCGATGCTACTGGGAAAGAATCTGTGTCTGGTAGGAAGATATGGAATAAGGCCGTGTGAAGTACCAAAGTTCAAGGATGGGGACAGTTACTTAAAAGGCAATTAGTAACTTAAGTGTACAGATATTAATATGGACCCTATTCTTCTGGTGGGAGCAGAGTGTTATAAATTTCAAGAACTTGATCTATGAAAAGGTTCAGAAGAAAAGTGCAATGAGTTGAAAGGGAAGCAAAGTGGTTCCTGTAACTTCGTATGAACCCTTTTCTCTGTTTATGATCAACAACAAAAAAATGATGTAAAATAAATAAATAAACAAATGAATTTCTGCAATGAACTAGAAATTAGAGTTAGTAGAAGGGAGTGATTATTGTGATAATAATAGTCAGTCAGGCTGCCTGATTCTGAGTCTCATTTATACCAAGTTATCTAATTTACTGTGCATCAATTTAATCCTAAGTAATAGTAGAGACGGTGAGAGTATTTATAGAATTTTTTTGAGGATTAAATGACTTAATACATACAAAGTGCTTATAACACTACCCAGTGCATAAAATGGAAGCATGAAAAATAAGACATAATTATCATTTTGGTTTTGTATTTCAAAACTTGGATAATGGCAGCATTACTCAGCCAGTTATAATTAATTCCCCCTCATCTTTTTTGTTTTTTACTAGTAGAATAATGATACCACTCCTTTCTCTAAAATAGTCTGATAAGTAATTCCTATTATTTATGCAATAAACACAAAATTACTTAATTTGGCATTACAGCCTATCTTTGGCCTCATTTCTTTTCACTCTGGTTGTATTCCAGTTGTATCAATTTATTCAGATTCTTCTAAAAACACTGAATATATTTATTCTTAATACCCTTAATACCCCTAGCCAAGAATGTTCTTTCTTTCTCTCTCCTTCCTTCCTTCCTTCCTTCCTTCCTTCCTTCCTTCCTTCCTTCCTTCCTTCCTTCCTTCCTTCCTTCTCAGATTCTCCCCTTGTCTTCAACCTTGACCTTCCCTGCTATCAAAACCTGCTCAGAATTCTCTTCTTCGGCTTGTTGTTCCCTTAGCATTTTCTTTATACTGCTATTATAGCACCGTCACCTTGGATTATTTGTCCACTCTGGATGTCTCCTGTTTGCCCTTCCAGATCCACTCTTCACCTTCAGTCTGCTTCGTGTCTCCAGAATGCTGACCCATATGGAATAACAAATTAGCTCCCTTGCTCTCTGACTTCTGGTTGCATTTAACAAAGGGTTGATCATTTATAAAAAATAAAATTAAATTAACAGGAGAAGAAGATTGGAGTGTTTATTTTTCCCTTGTTTCCTGCCTGCGGGGAGGCTCTGGGCTGAGGACTTTCTACAGAGGCCACTGACCCTTCAATCACTCTCTCTATACACCTGCCTCCTCCCCTACTTTTCAGTCTGAGGCAGGAACTTGACTGCGCTCTTACTAGTGCAAGTGGACCCTTTATTGCACTTCTAGTGCTTTATTGCACTTCTTGCACTTACTAGTGCAAGTGGACCCTTTATTGCATTTCTTTTTTTAAGCTCTATACCCACAAAGTCTTGTCAATTACCCAACAAAGAACAAATTTACACTTAGCTCTTGCTCTCATGCTTTCCTCTAAAGCGTTTAAAGTGTTTGATATGTTACCTCATTAATCCCAGCCAGGCTATACCAGGCATCAGAACAAATTACTAGTTAGAAACAGGAAAGGGATGGGAAGCAGGAAGCAGAAACCAAGATCTTAGTTCAAGGGACCAAGCTCTATACTAAGATGCAAGATCCTAAACCAATAAAGAAAGTAGCTCTCCCCAACCCCCCAAATAGGACCAGGAAACAGACTCAAGGCTCAGGATAAATGGAACGGTCAGCGGAAGGCTGTTAAAACCCAAGGTTCTGCATCATTTTTGAGGTGATATGAGTTCCTTATGCATAAAACGTATTGCATAAGTAATGATTGAAAGAATTGGAAACTAGATAATGAACAAGGCCAGCCCAGGAGGCCCTCAGTGCTTGTCTGTAGGACCCCTAGCCAGTTGTCACCTCCTGACATGTGCAGTGTGAGACTGAAGGTATAGGAAGCAAAGAACTCACCATTACTGATTGCTTGGTATGTGCTGGGCACAAACTGGGCACATTTAATCTTTAATAAAATTCAAGTATATAAATAATAAAATTTCGGTTTTTCTTTTTTCTTTTCTTGCGACAGAGTCTCAAGCTGTCACTTTGGGTAGAGTGCTATGGTGTCACAGCTCACAGCAACCTCCCACTCTTGGGCTTAAGTTATTCTCTTGCCTCAGCCTCCAAAGTAGCTGCAACTACAGGTGCCTGCCACAACGCCTGACTTTTTTCTTTTTTTTTTGGTTGCAGTTGTCATCATTGTTGTGAGGGGGGTCCGGGCTTGATTCAAACCTGTCAGCTCCCGTGTATGTGGCTGGCACCCTAGCTGCTTGAGCTACAGAGTTCGAGCCATAAAATTTCATTTTTTATATGGTAATATTGAGGCTTCCACAGAATAAAAATCTCAAAGCCCGGAGAGTTTTTCCAAAAGCAATGCAAACCTTGCAAGCACAAATCTGGATACAAACACGAACTCTAAGAGTTATTAGCTGTGTGATTTTGAGTGACTGATTTAATACCCAGGGCTTTTTATTTCCTGATTTTTAAAACAAGGACAATGCTATGAGCATCCCTTATAGAAATGCTTATACTAAGTTTTAAAATAATGTTTGGTCTTTAGCTCTTACCAGGGTTAGTTAATTTGCTACCACTCTTAATCCGCTATTACATGTACATCAGATATATTATTTGTGATAAAGAACTGTTATTTTATATTCATTGCCTTACATATACAAACATTTAACAAATCAATTTGCTTTCTCAAATGGATTGTTAATTTCTTTTCATGTTTTTCATGGATAATTTAAATCATTTTGATACAAGAAAGTGAATTCCCAAACTGGGATCTGCCCTTCAGGTCAAGTGGGTTCCTGGCTTTGTGCAGGAAAGAGTTTAGGAGTGAGGGGCAGAGTAAGGCAAAAGCGAGTTTTCTAAAGTAACAGAGAAGCAGAAGGAAGGCCCATGGCAGGAGCTTCCTTAGGACCACAGGAAGTAGAACTCTGTGAGATCCTGGGATCCTACTTCAATTTAATTTTATGTTGTGCAAAAGAAGGATAATTTTTAAGGGTTCTGGAAAAGGGTTGGGGAGTTCTGGAACCAAGGGTTCTCTTCCCTTTTAAGCCATCGCCATAACTTCTTAGAGTTGCCTTGTATTTGTAAACTGTCGGAACACTGGTAGACGTTCCTTTCCGAATGCTAAGACATTATAACCAGGTATAAGGGGAAGGGAGGGTAACCTGAGGCCGTTCTTCATGGCCATCTGTGTTCTGTCTGGCCAGGTTCTCTGCCATCTCTTGTCTCATCAGAGACCTTGGTTGGGGTCATATGATGTCTTCTTGTAGAGCAGGGCCGGCTGGTTCCCCACCTCAGTTTGACTGATTACCTTTTGTTCATCTCATGTCATCTGAACCCAATTTAGGTCAAATTAATAACCTACACCACGAAGTGTATAATTATATTTCTTACTCATCTCTATTTCCTATGCTGAGTATCTCCAACCTCATTTTAAACTGATTATATTTTCCTCTAAGTGCCCTTTCTGAATAAGTAAAGGGATGGGTTGTTGAATAGTTGAACAGATGGATGGATAAATAAGTGGATAGATGCATCAGTTACTAACCAGCCCTTGCTTTGCTTATGCTAAACTGCAATTTTAAATACTGTTCTCCGTCATCCAAGTCTATTAAAATTACATCGATCTTTTAGAGTCTGTCTATTGTGCTTCTTACTCACTTGTCCACTTTTTTCCTTGGCTTTTTCTCCTCTTTCTATCAGAAATGCTGTTCTGTCTTTTCACTGACCTTCACAGAACTTTGTGCATCCTTCTGTTGCAAGGTTTATCTTACTCCTCTCTGCAATTTGATCTCTCGTTATTTGTGGACTTAATTCTCATTTTTCCTGTTTTAAGGTTTTAATGATAGGATGTAAGTGTGGTTCACTTTTCTAACCCATGTATACTTTGCAGAGTGGGTATAGTGATGTGCCTTCTTATATCATTTTGGTTAAAGACTGCATATATAGGCTCGGCACCTATAGCTCAACCGGCTAAGGCACCAGCCACGTACACCTAAGGTGGCTGGTTCGAATCCCCAGCCCGGACCCACCAAACAACAATGACGGCTGCAACCAATAAAGACTGCATATATACTGTTGGTCTCATGAAATTATAATGGAGCTGAAAAATTCCTACGGTTTAGACACGTGGCTATCATAACGTAGTAGCACAGTGCACTACTCACATGTTTGTGGTGACTGGTATAAACAAACCTACCATGTGGACACTCATATAAAAGCATAAAGACACCAGGTGTTGTGGCTCATGCCTGTATTCCCAGCACTCTGGGAGGCCGAGGCAGGTGGATCGTATGAGCTCACGTATGAGTTCAAGACCAGCCTGAGCTAGAGTGAGACCCCATCTCTAAAAATACACCTGGCTATTTTTAGAGATGGGGTCTGGTGTAGTAGTCCCAGCTACTCGGGAGGTGAGACAAGACAATCACTTGAGCCCAAGAGTCTGAGGTTGCTGTGAGCTGATTCCATGGCACTCTACTGAGGGTGACCAAGTGAGAATCTGTCTTTAAAAACAAAAAAGGAAAAAAAAAAGCATACAGCAATGTTCTAGGGATTCACATTTCACATTCACTCAGAGCAACTTCCAGTCCTATATAACTGTACTGTTTTTTATCTTCTACTGTACCTTCTCTGTGTTTCGATAGATTTTGATTCATAAATACTTAGCACTGTGTTAACAATTATCCACAGTATTTAGGACCATAATATGCTGTACATCAACAGGAGAGTGCCCCCCCATCATTAAGTGATGCGTGACTAATGGATATTTTATAAGTACTTGTTGATTTTTATTGAAATGAAATTTATATGCACTTAGATGAAGCTACTTCAAAATTTATTGAAACTATGTGTATGACCCAAATATAAATATCTCTTTTGGATATTTGGGTTGAAGTAGCTGATGGTTTCCTTTTATTCAATCAATTTTCCCAAGATTAGATAGAAAATTCCAAATTTTCTGGTTTCATGAACAGCCACATACCAAGCCACATTATAGTCACTGTTTTTCCAATACTGGAATAAATAAATAATGTGAGAATATAGAATAAATGAGAATACCACGGGGAAGAAAAAAAAACCAAAATGAATACTGCTAGAAAAATAAAGCCAGTATTTCTGCAGAATGAACAGGGAACTTTGGAACACAGAGATGGAAATTTACACAGTGAAACTGTATCCATTACGTAATATGATCAGAGTAGAGAAAATTGTTGAAAAACTGAGTAACAAGTAAATTTTTAAATGTTCACAGATGTATTTGTGTTTACTAGGTCAGCATCTAAAAGATGAAAAGAGTTGATTCAGGGAGGGAGAATGAAACCTTGCAGATGTTGTAAGGGATGTTAAAAGAACGAGGCGGAGGGGAGTTCTGGATTAACTAGAGCACAGGCAAATTGGCTGAAGCAATTTATTAGAGCAGAATAAATGATCCTGAAGAAAAAAATGGAGATTCTTATTAAAAATGAAGGAAACACCTGGCTGTCCTTTTATGTCTTTAAATATTGGCTTAGGACTTCAGACAGCCGTACTACTGAGTTCGCTGCTTGTGCCTGTGTGCCCCTGTTTGGGGATATGTGCTCCATCCATCACAACTGGGTACACAACACCTATAAGATATGTGCCACAGCAAAATGCTATGGTTGTATTTACAGAAATTTCCATACAGAAATATCAGAAAGTGTTTAACGGTGTGGATTCTCACAGAATTTGTGGCAGATTGTACTTTTACCAAATGGCCACAACAATATTTTTGGTCCCATATGATCTATCAAGATATTTCGCCTCTCTCTTTGAACAGTCCGTCCAGTGTATGTTTGCTCTTAAAACTGAGAGAGTCACATGGCTGCCTTAATTGATAGAATAGGAGAGAAGTGACATTTTATGATTTCTTGGATGAGTTTATAAAACTGGTCCAGCTTCTGCTTGGCTTTTTCTATGTGGGTTGTATAACTTTGGAGCCCCAAGTAACCGTGGTGGAATGTTCATATGACCACAGGCACGGTCCCCATTGAGAGGGAAAGAGAGAGAGATGGAAGGCCCACCTGTGCCAGCCCTTAGCTGCTTGAATCTTCCCAGCTGAGGCTTTAGATGATCTCCAACCCCAGCCACTGTCTGATTTCAATCTCATGACTCACCTTTAGCCACCTGAGCCCAGAACCAAAAAGATAAAGCTGTTGTTTAAGCCGCTGGGTTTTTTGGAAGTTTGTTGTGCATAAAATTTATAATCCGAACAGTGTACTTCAGAAGACATTAGGGTGTGTCCATGTGTCAAGCTAGTAAATTGATCACAAGTACCTGCTTTGGATTACTCTGTAAATCCGTGTCACTGGTAGGTCTGGCAGTAAAATTCAGAGTTCCTGTCTCTTGTTCCTGTCCCCACTCTAGTTATAGTGGGGAAAAACAAAACAAAACATACCCTAACATTCATTGGGATAAAACTCTGTAGCACACAATTTAGTCAAAAGCTAGATTTTTAAAAAGCTGTTTATCGAACCCCAAACAACACAGTGTGTTATAATGGGTATTCATTAGCTGAATTTATATCTCATATTAAAATTCTCACACAGCCTAAAGAATTGTGCTTTAATTGTATTTTTAAAGTCTGATTACACTGATAGGCTTTTAAAAGTAGAATGTAGAGATATACAAATGTCAATATTTTCCCATTTAGATGTACACAGAAAAAGTAAACAGCACCACTAAACGCCTGTGCGTAGTCTCACTGCTAATTAGTCAACGTAGATAAATAATTTGCCCATTTTGGGCTTCTTGTATGCAGAGTATTGAACAGAAGATAAAACAAGAATAGTACCTGTCTTCAAAGAGTGTGCTATCTAGGTAGAGAGAGAAAAAACAGATATGTATGAATGATCATTGACATCGGATATAAGCCAAGGATAAACAAATTGGTTTTTTTTTTTTGTACAAGCTATAAGCTATATTTAAGTGTAAATTAAAAATGAATAAAAATTAAATAAAAATTAAATTTTTTTTTGTACAAGCTATAGGCTATATTTAAGTGTAAATCAAGAGTAAAGCAGTAGACAAAATTTGTTTTCTGGTAGCGCCTGTGGCTCAAAGGAATAGGGCACCAGCCTCATATGCAAAAAAGAAACAAAACTTGTTTTCTGAGAAAAATTATGACTATTTATTGCACTTGAATGTGCTTATTTAAAACTCAAGTTATAAATTATTTATTTCTAAATATTTAAGCACCCAGTGATATGGGACATACTCCCTGTCCTTGTTGCTGAAAACTGTTACCAATCATATGAAATTTGCCATATGAAATCATATGACATACATGGTCAAACCACTGGAAACTTTCTAGTTTTGAGAGTTTTCACAGTTGTATGCAGTTTTCACAGATTGATACAGTTCAATCTGACATATCAATGAGATAAAGACAGCCTTCTAGGCTCAGGCAATTGGCCCTACTGTCTTTCAGTCATTTGAAATATATTCAGTCATTCTTTTGAAAAATTCCTATGATTAGAGAAGCCTTTTGACTTGTTAACAAATATAACCTATATATTCAGATTTAAATGTTTAAATGTTAATTTTAATAAATACAAATACGACTTACTATATTTTATTAAACTTTTAGCATTTCCATCCACAGTGTACATTTATTATTTTAATAATAGGTTACCTGGGGGCATTTATTTTAAATTTTTAATTGCTTCTTTTTCCATTTAAAATAGTTGTTAAACATTTCTAAATATTCAGATATTTCTAAAAATTTTACTAACTATAAACCTTAGAATGAAGAACTAAATTCTTAAATCTAATTCACCCTGTACTCTCAGTGGGGAGAAGCATCATAGATTAAAAAAATAATATTTATAATAACACTATTTTTTTCCATAGTAACTTCATTCAAGGAAATTCCTTACAGTCATTATCTAAATAATCCTTTCAACCAATCCAGTAAGTAGGTGCTATGATTTGAATATTTTCCCTGCCAGAACTCATGTTGAAATTTAATCGTGATTGTAATAGTATTGAGAGGTGGGGCCTCTGAGAGGTGAGTAGGCCAAAATGGATCCATCATCATGGGCAGTTTAACACCTTTTTAAAGGCCCTTCCCTCCTTCTTTCTCTCTGTCCATCCTCTGCCTTCTGCCACCTCTTGAAGCCGCAGAGATACTCTTGCCTGATGCCAACACCTTGATCTTGTACTTCCCAGCTTCCAGGACTGTGAGAAAATAAATTTCTGTTTATTGTAAATTGTCCAGTTTCAGGTATTCTGTTATAGCAATGTGAAGTGGAGAATAACAGTAGGACACAAAGTTTAAAAGGATAAGATTTGATTGAATATTCACTCTGATTAGTTTTTAGTATGGAGCTGCTAATAGTCTCTGGCCAAAATAAGAAACCAAAATTCACAATTTGGGGAGCAGTTCTAAGGGAAACTGACTGGGTTCTGAATTTACACTGTAAGCCCATCATATATGTTCAAGTTTTCTTCTTATCAACGAAATATTTTAATTTACAATACAGATATTTATTTTAATTACAATACAGATTTTATAAATTTATATTAATAAATTAATATTATTAATTTTTTTTGCAGTTTTTTAGCCGGGGCTGGGTTTGAACCTGCCAGCATATGGGGCTGGCATCCTACCCTTTTGAGTCACAGACACCACCCATATTAATTTTTAATAATTAATAATTTTAATAATTAATTTTTAATAATATTTATTTTAATTCCAAAACAGATTTTATAAAATTTATATTATATATATAGCATCACCAGTGTTAGGTTTCTGGTTTACAATTTTTGAAAGGTCTTAGAATCAGAAAATTATACCAGAATTATAAATTTCCAGAATCAGAAAATTATACCTACTGCCCAGCCTGATTAAAATAGTTACCCAGAACGTCCTAAGGTTATGGGGAATTAGGTTGTCC
>CAUYTI010091836.1:0-16020 GCA_963575145.1 Galago senegalensis | reverse complement strand
ACAGGCGCCCGCCACAATGCCCGGCTATTTTTTGGTTGCAGCCGTCATTGTTGTTTGGCGGGTCCGGGCTGGGGATTCGAACCCGCCACCTTAGGTGTATGTGGCTGGCGCCTTAGCCGGTTGAGCTATAGGCGCCGAGCCCAGGAACTTTTTTTTTTGAGACAGAGTCTTACTATGTCACCCTGGCTAGAGTGCCTTGGTGTCACAGCTCACAGCAACCTCAAACTCTTGGGCTCAAGGAATTCTCTTGCCTAAGCCTCCCAAGTAACAGGGACTACGGGCGCCCGCCACACCGCTGGTGGCTGGTGCTGTAACCACTGTGCACGGGCGCTGAGCCAGGCACCTCATTCTTCTTTGTGGCTTCCTCACACCTGCCTTTTCCTGATCTGTGGTCCCTTACTGAACCCTCCTGGAGTGTGCCACTCTTTTCCTCTCTGGACCTGACTGTTACACCCACTAGGGGTTCCGTGTGTGATCTCTATCATTTTGTTCAGGAGTCAGAGTTACAGTGATAGATTTGGGATCCATATTTTAACTACTCGAGGAAGAAACATTTTTCAGAACGATACCCTACCATTTGCCTTTTTATATTAGCTCTAAAATTCTAAGCCATATTTTCCTTATGTACTAAAATACCTATTGTAGAATCGTCCCAATACTCTTATAATATGCTATGTAAATTCTTATCTTTTAAAAATTGTTGAGTATTATTATTTTCCTTATCTATTCTTATTAATAAATGTCTTGCCCCAGCTACACGTGTGCCTCTGACTTTCTCAGCTGGCTGATGGTTTTCAGCCTTTCTCTGTCCCTTCTGGCCTTCATAGCAACTGTTGTCTCATGCTACACACCCAGGGGCTTGAAAAAATAAACAAATAAAAATAAATGTCTTGTTTTTATTTGCTTTATTTTCTATTGTATTTGCTAATTATTAATTCAACCATTGACTCTCTGTCATTGCTAAAATTTCTCAAGTCATTCACACACATCAGGTCATCTGTCACTCTTTTTTTTTTTTTGCAGTTTTTGGCCAGGGCTGGGTTTGATCCCACCATCTCTGGTATATGGGATATGGGGCTGGCGCCCTACTCCTTTGAATCACAGGTGCTGCCCATTTTTCTTTTTAAGACAGAGTTTTACTATGTCACCCTCGGTAGAGTGCTGTGGCATCATAGCTCACAGCAACCTCAAACTCACAGGCTTAAGCAATTCTCTTGCCTCAACCTCCCGAGTAGCTGGGACTACAGGCACCTGCCACACCGGCTATTTATTTGTTGTAGTTGTCATTGTTGTCTAGCAGGCCTGTGCTGGGTTGGAACCCTCCAGCTTTGGTGTATGTGGCTGGCGCCCTACTGACTAAGCTAAAGGCGCCAAGTCTGTCACTCTTATTTTAATGACTTTATTGGGGGCTTGTCATGTGCCTGGCATTAGGATCGGAATTAGTAATAAAGCAGTGAACAAGATAAGACTTTGAAGCCGCAGTCTTCAAGTTTTTTTCTAGTGTACTCCCTGAAGTCATATTGAAAAACCACCAGCCCTGCACTTTTCTAAATTGACATATTATTTAAAAATCAAAGTGTTAAATAGTTGCAAAGGCTATGATTTTTAGTCTTTGTGACCGGGTAACTAATCTGTTGCTGTAGTGTTAAAATGGAACCTGGGATAAGTCTCTTCTAAATATAGAACATTTTCTCCTAACAACTGTATTGAGTTAACATTTGTTAATATTCTGATTTCTTATGAAGCTCTTATTGGAGAAAAAGAAATGAAATGCTTTGCAGGAACCAGAACTGAAAGCTGGCTGCTGAGCCTTGCCCCCCCCCCCCATTCTTACTGCACGCAGGATGCTGAGTCATTCAAGGCACTGACTTTTCTGCTTCCGGGTTTGAGTTCAGAGTCACAGGATTTTCAAGTAGGGATTTTAAAGTCACAACAACCTCAAACTCTTGAGTCGAAGTGATTCCCCTGCTTCAGCCTCCTAAATAACGGGGACTATCGACACCTGCCACCACGTCTGGCTAATTTTTCTATTTTTAGTAGAGACGGGGTCTCACTCTTGCTCAGGCTGATCTCCAACTCCTAAACTCAAGTGATCCTCTTGCCTTGGCCTCCCAGTGTGCTGGATTACAGGTGTGAGTCACCTGGCCGGGAATTTTAAAGTTTTGTAAAGAATGCTGGGGAGACAACTAAGATTCAGAGAGACAAGATGCTTGCTAGCCAAAGCCATGTACCTGGTTCATGAACTTGGGATCCTTGGTTATCATTTGGTCACATCTTAGAAAGTGCTCTTTAATAGGTTTAAATAAAAATTAAATGAAAGCGTTTAACAACAGGAATGATAATAATACTCTTTTTTGTATGAATAAAAGTCCCCGACGTCATAATTTCTTTCCACTTTTTTCTAATATCTTTTCCATTTTATTTCCTCTCCATTGTTAATGAAACATTTTATTTAAAGTTTTGGGCTCGGCGCCTGTGGCTCAAGCAGCTAAGGCGCCAGCCACATACACCTGAGCTGGCGGGTTTGAATCCAGCCCAGACCTGCCAAACAACAATGACGGCTGCAACCAAAAAATAGCCAGGTGTTGTGGCGGGTGCCTGTAGTCCCAGCTACTTGGGAGGTGGAGGCAGGAGACTCACTTGAGCCCAGGAGTTGAAGGTTGCTGTAAGCTGTGATGCCACGGCACTCTACCCAGGGAGATAGCTTGAGGCTCTGTCTCAAAAAATAAATAAATAAAAATAAAGTTTTGAATTAGTTTTGCACTGTGTTTGTGACAAATTTGCCATCTGTCTCTTTGATTTGTAGATCTAACTTCAATTTCACTGAGAAAATGGAAATAAATTGAATTTCATTTTATGAAGGTAAGACCTGAGAGGATTAATTTTTATCACTTAGTATCCTAGGCAATAGAGAGAGTTTGACAAACAATCCAATCTTCGATAATAATTTTAGATTGCTCTTTTGAACTAATCAATACCAGTTTAATTAAGTGGTTAGAGGA
Source organism: Galago senegalensis (assembly GCA_963575145.1). NCBI lineage: Eukaryota > Metazoa > Chordata > Mammalia > Primates > Galagidae > Galago > Galago senegalensis. The sequence continues at coordinate 13,018 of CAUYTI010091836.1, read as the reverse complement.
TTTTAATACCCTGTTATACTAATGGAATAACTTAATTCTGTCTAGTTCAATTATTTTCAATAACATAACAGCTTTATGGTGTGGTCAAAACTCAATTTGGAAAGTAAGTAAAGTTACAAACAATTTTAAAGAACCTATAGAAATATTTTACTGAGTTACTATTCAGATTAATAGGAGAGATGTCAAACATTGTTAATAACTGTTCCTATTTGTGATGTAATTTTATAAAATTATAAATGAAGAAATTAGGGGCCAGGTGAGGTGGCTCATGCCAGTAATCCTAGCACTCTGGGAGGCTGAGGTGGTGGACTGATTGAGCTCAGGAGTTCAAGACCAGCTAGATAAAGAGTGAGACCCTGTCTCTACTAAAAATAGAAAAACTGAGGCAAGAGGATTGCTTGAGCCCAAGAGTTTGAGGTTGCTGTGAGCTATGACACTAGGGCATTCTACCCAGGGTGACAGAGTGAGACTTTGTCTCAAAAAAAACTAAACTAAACAACTCAACTAAACTTAAATAAATAAATAAATGAGGAAATTAACAAAAGGAACTTACAGACCTTCAAAGCTAGTTACTGATATTGGTGTCCAAACTTGCTACTTTTCATGCAGATGTCTTCATCACGGAGGGGCTCTGACGTAAAATACAAACTATTATTATTATTATGATTATTTGGCCAGGGCTGGGTTTGAACCCACCACCTCTGGCATATGGGGCTGGTGCCCTACTCCTTGAGCCACAGGCGCTGCCCCAAACAATTATTTTTAATGCTATATTTAGTACATAGTTTTATGTTCTTCCAAAATAAGTAATCAATTTATTTATAAAATTAAAAAAATAGGTAAACTCTTGTGTGTAATAGGTAAACTCTACCCCCTAAGTAGCTGCTTCTCTAAAATTTATCTTGATCGTGTTTTCTCTGTAGCCATAAACCTCCAGGCTCCTAATCTGATTACTTTGTGGATCAGTGCAGATTTTTTATCTTTATCCCAAACAAAATTCCAGGCTTATCTTTACACTACCAGTATCTTATGAAAGTGCTTAAGCTAAACACAAGAGCAAAAGGATCTTCTCCTCAAGTTTGCTGCCCTCCCTGTCTACCAGAGAAAAAGGCAAGCTCCTGACTTTATGTATTTATTTATTCAAGACAATTCTCAATCTCACTCTGTCACCCCAAGCTAGAGTGCTACGGCAGCATAGCTCACAGTAACCTCAAACTCCTGGGCTCAAGAGATCCTCTTTCCTTAGCCTCTTGAGTAGCTGGTACCACAGGCGCTCCCCACAACAGCCCACTAAGTTTTCTAATTTTAGTAGAGGTGGAGCAGTCCTCCAATTTGGACCCCTAGAGTGCTACCACTACAGGCCTGAGCCACTGCACCCCGCCAGGCTCTTGACTTTAAAGTTAGTTTTATTCAGAAGTCATACCGAGGACTACTGATGGAGGCCTGCAGCCTGGGAGCAGTTCTGCCAGGCTGTTCCAAAGCAGGATTTCTGTTCACACTTGTGTACTGGTGGAGAAGATTCAATACCTGCAAAATCAGGTGTGCGTCTGGGTGCAAGAGTACATCTGGCTATAACTTACAGTGAGATAATCGCTAGTCCTGGATGTTATCTTATGTGTAGAAAGACTAGGGGCATTTATCTTTTAAGCAATAGAGGGACACAGGCAAGCCGCATAGGGGTGGGGAGTGTGGGGTGTGGGGATGCAAGGGGCTGTGTGCTCTAACGCTTTTTGTCTATAGAGCCTTCCTTTGGAGAACTTCACATTGTCACGGAGTCAGGGACGTCATGAATCACTGTAGGGAGGTGGCAATGAGGATCAGGGCTCATGTCTGTACTTTCTCTCACATTCCCAACCCCACACAAACATGGCAGCCACTTTCAAGTTGAGTCTCACTTTGTCGCCCTGGGTAGAGTGATATAGTGTCATAGCTCACAGCAACCTCAAACTCTTGACAGCAACCTCAAACTCTTGAGCTTAAGTGATTCTCTTGCCTCAGCCTCTGAGTAGCTGGAACTGCAAGTGCCTGTCACAACGCCTGGCTATTTTTAGAGATGGGGTCTTGCTCTTGCTCAGGCTGGTCTCCAACTCCTGAGCTCAGGCAATTCACCCACCTTGGCCTCCCAGGGTGCTGGAATTATAGGCGTGAGCCACCGCACCTGGCCCCAAATCACCCATTTTAAAGGCAGCTGACCACCCCACAAAATCCTAAAAATAGAAAGGAAGAAACCTAAACGTGTACTCTTTCTGGGTATAGAGAACTTTCCCAAGGGGTTGGGGGCGAAGGAGCAGTGCAAGGTTTGGAGGGTTTAATTCTGCTCAAGTTGACGTCATGTGAAATTTAACGAAGCCCGGTTTAAAGTCAAAGTATTAATAGCGTTATATGCTGAGGTGCACTTTAAAGTTTCTACTCTCGTTGCACTTGCAAAGTCTCTCTGGTGTAGCAGTATTGTATTAATGAATTATGTTATTAATATATTATATTAATTATACTTAAGTATAATATCAGTGTTATGCTAGAGCTGGCTCACAAAAGCTAATTGTTAAAATTCGTCATAAAGTTTTCAAGCCTATTGTCAAACATAGTCATTATTAAAAATCAAATTATATAAACCTGAAATTTAAATTACATTTAAAAGAAAGGTAATAAATTCTCAAAATTTACCTGGACATTTTGCTATTATTTATGCACTTGAGGTTATTTACGACTGTGATAGATCTATTTGGATTACCAGATAAGATCCTGGCTACTCATTTAAATTCATTGAAATTTGAACTTCAGATATATAATGAATAACATTTTAGTATAAGTATATCCCAAATATTGCATGGAAATATTTATTCTCAACCATATGCTGTTTGTCTAAAATTCTAATTTAATTTATTTCCCTTCCTTCCCTTCCCTTCCCTTCCCTTTGGGAGGGATACCCCACTGTGCCTAGCTGGCAACTTGAGTTTTCTATGGAGAAAATACTATGTAATCGTATACAATCTCTTCCAAAATCCATGTTCAGTGACTTTATGTTGGTAGCTTGACATCAGCGAGAGTAGGTGTATTTATCCCACAGAAATCAGCACACACTAAAAATCAGGGCTTTCACCCTTCAACCAATGGTTAAATCCAATATACCACAGAGCGTACATAATCCACTTTAATCATTTTAACAATATTGTAAGATGCTTTCTAGATGCTTAGCATGGTCTGATTCTTGGTTATTTGATCACTGCAAGGGATATAAACTAGTTTATGCACGTTCTGTTCTTTTCTCTAGACACTTACCTTTACACGAAGAAGGCGCTATCATTTGCGAAAACCCTCTAACAACTTTAGCACAGTTTTGAGAGAAATGATGTTTTACTCAACACTGGGGGCATCTCCACAGATAACTGTAAATATAAACACGTTTTAAAGATTCCTTAGGCTCTGCACTTGTAGCTCAAGTGGGTAAGGCGCCAGCCACATACACCTAAGGTGGCGGGTTCAAATCCAGCCTGGACCCACCAAACAACAATGATGGCTGCAACCATAAAATAGCCGGGCGTTGTGGTGGGTGCCTGTAGTCCCAGCTACTTGGGAGGCTGAGGCAGGAGACTCGCTTAAGCCCAGGAGTTGGAGGTTGCTGTGAGCTGTGAAGCCATGGCACTTTACCCAGGGGGATAGCTTGAGGCTCTGTCTTAAAATAAAATAAAATAAAGATTCCTTAAATATTTCTTCAGGCTCAGCGTCTATAGCTCAACCGGCTAAGGCGCCAGCCACATACACCTAAGGTGGCGGGTTCGAATCCCCAGCCCGGACCCGCCAAACAACAATGACGGCTGCAACCAAAAAATAGCCGGGCGTTGTGGCAGGCGCCTGTGGTCCCAGCTACTAGGGAGGCAGAGGCAAGAGACTCGCTTGAGCCCAGTAGTTGGAGGTTGCTGTGAGCTGTAATGCCACAGCACTCTACCAGGGGGACAGCTTGAGGCTCTGTCTCAAAAAAAAAAAAAAAAAAAATCATCTCTAAGATTACTGATGATACCTGATACAATATAAATGCTGTGTACATAGTTATTATGCTATTTTTATTTGTATTATTTTTTATTGTTGAACAGGTTTTTAAAAATACGTTCCATTCCAAGTTGGTGGATCCTGAGGCTGTGGACCTGCAGATGCAGAGGGATGGCGGTGTATGGGGGTATGAGGGGGAACAGAAGTGTTTAGGAAAAGAAAAGGAAAATATTGCCTTTACAGCCCACTATATCTGATCTGCTTATTCCTTCTAAACGCTTTTAGTTCCGTAATTACATTTTATGGCTATTCGTGCAAGGACATGAGAAATACTGTATCTGAAAAGCAGGAGAGGTAATAGAAATGTTTGCCATCTAAATTTCAGAGTAATGCACACTTTAGTAAGGTATTCTGTATCACTGTTATTGGAAATTACTCAGGAATAATGTGTGATATTTTATTCAAATTTGTATGAATATATTGATTTATGTAAAGATCAGTGGTGGTTGGTATTTTCCATGAGTTCTGCATCAGAAGTCAAAGCTTTTGGAAGCAGCAGTCAGTCTATGCGTAGGTTTGGGGACCCAAAAGGACTCAACATATAGAATATAACATTAGCGTTCCCAGGAAAGGGTTTCACAGAGGACTGGTGCGGAAACTCAGTTGGGTGTGTGATGCATTCACTGAGAAAGTTTATCTTTTAGAGCAATAGTAATGTGATATCAGTTGTCGCTGTTATGTTCTGTTTATGTTACTAAGTGGTTCATAGGGGCGTGTATCATGGTCAGCTTTTATAATTGCATTGACGTTTTCATAGCATGAAGTGGTGAGCCACGCCTCATTGGAAGTATGTAGGCTCAGTGCAGGTTAAACCTTTTTATCTAGGCCCCTCATCGAGCAGATGGGAGAACTGTGATTCAAGAGGTTAAATGGCATGCCCAAGATCACATTTCTATTTGTGACCTGTCTGTGACTAGGAAGGTGGTGGGCGTCCACGGTGCTCTCTTCCCGTTTCCATCACAGCCACTATCTTATTGTCACATGTGTCCCCATGGAGTCTCTCCTGTGAAGCCAGAGGATAAAGGCTGTTCTAGCCTTTGTCACAGGAACTGTTTCTGAAGCACCTGTTCTGTGCTGTCTGTGATGGCTTCATACATATCATCTATACCTCTCACAGTAACCCCATTCAATCAATAATAGTGCTAAACTTGGAGGTTAAACAACTTAATCACATTAGCTAGGAGGTGATAGAGTTGGAATCCAACCTAGGACTCCAACATCGTGATCCCCCCCCCACATCAAAGGGCTAAACACCCTTCCTGTACACTCTTCTTTTCATCCTCAACAACTACCACAAGCTCACTTGTGGTGTGCTCCTGAATGAATGAGTGAATGAATGAGTGGATGAGCATTGTACTTAGAGAAAGAAGGACCAGAGTCCCTCCTGGCAGTTACTGGTGGCGTGTTACTGAGAAAATCCTGAATCATTCCAGTTGAGTTGGCCTCCCCCTGAAAGGCCAGATATTTGCTGAAGTCCTTTCAGAACACAGATTGCAATTGGAGGCTCACTCCTGACTTCTGGGAGAGCTCCTCAGGAAGGGCAGCTACTCCTATAGGAGTTGGCTGCTTCTGATTTTCTCTTGGGAGAAATAGAACTCAAGGGAAAAGAAATGCAGATGGGATTGCTGGACGAGGTGCAGCGTTACGCAGTAGTCAGCAGCCACCCTGCAGCTGAGGTGGCTCAGCAAGGAGTTGGGCTCCGTGCCTAATGACTTTCCTGACATGATCTGGGACTGCCCCGAAATTTAATCTTAAAGATCCATTTCAAAAATCCCAGTATTATTTACTGATAGTCCTAAGTCATAAATCAATCATCAACAGCAACAAAAATGACTCTAATTACTTACAAATTGTAAGGAGAGTCTCACCCTCTAAAGGAGGAGAGAGAGGCACAAACAGGACACCTATGGGAGGGGAAAACATTTGGTTTCGTTTTGTTAAGAGTCAGTAAATGGTAAATGTTGATTTATGAGTAATACTGAGTTATGGATTGTGTTTTTTACTATGTATTAAAAAAATAATAAAAAAATAAGGAACTGTATCAAGGCTACTACAAAGATCTCTGACATTTGAGGGTGTAAGATTCTGTAGAAACTGTATTATTATAGAAATATGGCTATTACTAGCAGAAGATCACTAATTAGTCTAAGAGGCTTATTTTTATCAGAGATACACTGTGTTCCATCCAGATATGCCAATAGGCATTACTTTGAAAAAATTAACTTCTAAGCTCAGCTACCACTGGGAAGATGTTAGAACTTTCTCAAGGAGGCAGAGCATGTCAAGCACAATTAGAGAGTTACCCTCATTTATCAATCATGGAACACATTTTCTCCATCAGTAGCATGCAAGGCAGTGAATTTTGAGAGGAGATTGGCAGTGGTGCACTGGAATTGGCTTATCCTTGCTTGCAAGAGCCTATTGTTCAATTTTCAGGAATTTTGCAAGCTGGTTAAGCACATCCCTTATAAAAACCTGAGTTATATAGATTTACAATGTAATAAGTTATATTAAAACAATAAATACTCAAAACTCCTCACTTTCTAATTATTTCACAATATTTTATTACTTTATATCCTTGAGCTTATTTTTGTCTGATGTGTTTTTGTGATGGAAATACTCTATAATGGTACTCCATGGAGTATCTTTTTCCAACTCTGAATTCTGTGGCATTACATTGGTAGCTTGGAATTGACTATGATGGAAATATTGACACCACAGCAATCATCAAAGCTATAAATCAAAACTGGATTTATTGCTTTGTTGATTGTCTAGACTCAAGAAAGAAAGGGAAATGCTATAATAAGGCACATTAAACATAAAAGTATCTCATGTCTCTTGCCATTAAATTGCAACAAGCACAAAAATTGAAGCTATGTTTTCCCACTATTTGAAAACAATTATCTGCTCCAATGAAGCAGCCATTCATGTCACAGAGTGAAGTTCCAACAGACATCTTCAGTTTTGTCTTACTTGTTAACAGAAATGAAAACATCAACCAACTTTCACTTCGAAATTCCTCTTGTTCATCATCTGCCGCTATAGGTTGGTGAGAGATACAAGAGCTTAGCGGCAGTCAATAAAGGAATTCTGTGAAAATCAACTGGCTGTATGGAATTTATAATACAGTATTTGTATGTTTTATTATTACTTATAAATTATATGCTATACAGCTGTTAAAATTATTAAAATGTATAATAACTTGACGAATGTACATATGCCTACGTTTTTCCCAGACAGGCAGCTATTAAATGTTAGCACCATTGCGAATGGCCCCATTCCTGTCCCTAAGTGGGAGGTGAGGTGGTGCAGGCTCCAGCCATAGAAGCCCAGTGTCTCCAGAGACTAGAAGGAGAAAAAGCATTATCGGCCAGGGAAGCCGGAAAGGTCAGTTTACAGGCCACACAGAAAATTGTGTCACTCTTTAAACCGACACAAGTTTGCAGAAGTAAAAGTGGAGTTGGATGTAGAGAGTTGTGCTGTATTTTTATAAATTATATGAAATGACATGCCTCAGTGGTTTAATAAGAAAGTTGATTTATTTTTGTTGACATCGTTGAGAATAGTTTATCTTCTGTTTAGAGACTGGAAACCGCCAGGGTCTGGCTTGCGTCAACTTGTGTCTGATTTGTGTTGATCTCTGTCTGATGTGTGTGGCTTCGGGCAGTCCCTTCTGAGTCGCCAGACTGCAGAGACAAGGTAGCAGATGGCAGACTGTGTCGCCCACTGTGCTGGTCACGGTTGGTCTGTCTGGGAATAATCTATTCAGCCCCAGCCTTGGCCGTGGCCCCTGGGTAAAGGAAGCCCCTCTCACTGACAATTCAGTGCTCCAACACTGACAGATCATTGATCATTTTCTTATGGACAGACTCAATGCTTATCCCTACATCTCCTTGAAGAAGGATTTTCCCCAGCCTGCCAGAGTCTACTTTGCTTAAATAAGAAAACCTGGAGTTCCCAGAAATTTTTGCCTCAGGGCAGTCCTCTACCAAGCACTCATGCGTTTAGGGGTATAAATATCCCAGTTTCTTCCCTCCTGGTGAGCACTCTGCAGGGTGGGATCTATCCTGTCCCCAAAGCTCTTCCTATAGGACTAAAGAGCCAAAATTACCTTCCTTATTTTTCTTCCAGTTTCCCCTACTAGAACATTTCCTGACAAATCAGGATCTACTTCTGGGGAACCACACTCATTGGCCACAACTGTTTGGCCCACAAATGGACACCCAGCTCAAAGGCAGTCCCTATCTAGGCTGGTCAGCAGGCTGGAATGGGCCAGCACAAAAGCTGAGCTAGACAGATCCTCTCTTTTGGAAGTCTGATCTTGAGTCACACCAAGAGTGGCTGAGTCATCACAGTTCATGTCGCAAACCTCTAGCTGAGATTCATCCGCTTGGTCTTCCAAGAAGCAAGTCGATAACTGTCACTGGAGACCTATTCCTTTCTGAATAACTTTCCAATTGCCCAGCATACTCCCATTTCCAGGGGATTCCTCAATTCAATGTGTCTCCTTCCTATAATCCTCATTATTCAAGGTAATTGGATGCCTCTGGTTCTTGAAAACCTAAAATACAAGCCAGGAGGTGCCTCACCAGGGACCCAGTTTTCTGCCCTCTCATTATCAAATCTAATGGGAAAGGGCCCTGAAAATTCTCAAAATGGTCATAATGATTTCACCAGAAGCAAAACAGAACCAAGTCAGTATTCAAATAAGTTAAATAAAGAAAATATGGAAGGGGATCTGCTCGAGATATTAAAAAGCTGAAAGGAAGCAGACTTTTGCTTGTGGTAGAAAAAAACAGCTGAACCCCCTTTTGTCCTCCAGATTGCCTTTTCTCATCTGCAGCAACCCAAGGTGAAGTTATCAAGTTGAGGAAGAGGCAATAAACCAAGAGTGCTGAAGAGACTCTGTAAATTACAAATGTTGAGCCTTTTGGTTCAAGAGTTGCCTTTAGAGGCCTCCTATGCCTATTGCTCCAGAAAGCATTTCAGTTCTAATGAAGAAAGGACCAGACTAGAACAGAAACCAAAACCTGCTGTCTGAGGTGTGGTCTCTTTCTCGATTAAAATGGGGCTTTTCTCAATTAAAAATAACTGACACAGCCCAGCCCACAAGAGTCAAAAAAGAGACAAGAGCTCAAGGTAGATATCTTTGTGCAAAAATGTAGGTTGGACAATCTTTGGGGTATTCAGACAAAGTCAGGTATGGAGATGACTGTTCCCAGCACTACAACCCTCCATCCCAACTTTACACAGACACCACCAGCAAGTGCAAAAAAGTGCAATTGTGCTTGCCTGAAACCAACTTCATGTGCCCACTCCCACCCCACGTTTCTCTGAAAGGTCCACAGAACTCCTAAGTGCTCCTCACAGGACCATAATTATCTCACCAGAGTCACAGTACACAGGCATTTCTGCAATGCCAGACCATTCTCAAGTGCAGGCCAGGACACATCAGAATTCCCCAGAGAGCTTTCAAAATGTAGAGAATCTGATTCAGTAAGCCAAGGATGGGACCTGGGAAACCAAACAAACTTTATTACAAATGAGAAGTTCACTTGGATTTGAGCAATGAAACTCGATCTCACATTTTATGCATTTTATTTACACTGGTCTTGAGGATTTTTTAAAGGCAGAGATGCCATCCTATTTCCTGATTTCCTTTGCTCAAGATGGATATCTTTATAGGTATGCAATCTGTATTATACAAACAGTTGCCAATAGTTTTGTTTGTGAGATTTCATAAACTGTTATTTATGGGTCTAATTTAACTTTAAATGTTTTAAAGTCCCTAGGAGGAACCTTTAGATCGTTCCTGTTTATCTGCCATCTGCCCACTGTCTTTGGAAAGAAGTTTCAGGTAACTGAATTCAAGTTAGTCAAATCATAAAAGGTAAAATCTAGAAGGATCTTACTAGCTCCCTGGCCAAGGTCCCTTTGTTAGATGGAAAAACTGAGGCCATCAAGCTTAGTTGACCCCACATGGCTTAGAACAACTGTCTCCACCATCCCCTGGTCTCTCCCTTAAACCCAGGAGTCCTGGCCTGGGTATTCTCATAGGAGTTTTATTTCTGGTGTGTTCTGCAAACAGCACTTCTGGACAAATGGAGCAGAGGTGGGCACACTATCCCTGAAATCATCCCACCATCTGCTTGATCAGACCCTAGCTTCAAAGGACCTACCCAGCCCTCCCTAGAGGTTCCCCTCCGGAAGAGCCTTCAAGATTAAAAATACGAACAAAAAACAAAAAAACGTATTTCACCATGCCTTCAAATGCCCTAATATCTCTTGGGCCTGCTGACACACGTCTGCTGCACATACCCCCATGTTCTCTTTCGATATACATACACACATACCGAATACACATGTGAATATACTAAATCCACATCGTATACATACACACGCTGCTATGGAATTCTCTACTTCCCTACAGATCATTTGTCTGAGTCTTAAGTGAGAGTCCTAACTCCGTGCCGAGTTATTCCTTATCTCATTCAGTACAACCTTCGGATTATCATCCAGTTTTAAAAGAAACAGAAACCATGATGAGCAATGTGAGAATCTGCAGGCAATCTCACCTGTGCTCTCTGCTTCCAGGGACGAGGGTGTCACTTACACGCGGCCCCCAAGCCAAGTGTCACTCCGCATGCTTCCACCACACCTTTTGAAGTCACCAATGCTCTAAGGACACTAGGCATGTCATTGCTGCAAATTCAGAGAGAGCTGATCTGTTGCTTGTCACTCTGAAGAGACCAAGTCCTGCAGAGGCTCACACAGAGCAGTGGCACCTTGCGTGCACACACACACCACCACGTGCCCAGACACCAGCACCCCTGCTTTAGACAGGGTACAGGTGTGTTCAGTTGTGGATCCTTCAGCCCTTCAGCCACTGGGTTGAGGTCAGTCCTTTGCCCCCAGGTCTATAGAGCTGCCTCAAACTACCAACTACAGTAAACCCTGTATAAGTTGGGACCGTAACTGATGGATCAACATACAGAGGTGGTCACCATAAGGAACTAGGCCTGCTCCACTTATCCATACATGTGGGGCACGTCCAGGCTATGGAAGTCAGGTCAACTAAAGGAGGTGGCCAATGAAGGGAGGTACTCAGCTGAGGAGGTTCCGCAGTAAGTGCTGGTGTCCTCTGTGTAGTGTGGAAAGAATGAGGATGCAGGGCTCTGGACACACGGCTGCCAAGCATTTCTAAAGGCCACAGCCTCCCGCTGTAGCCACCTTCCTAATAGCCCCCATCTGGGGTGCCCAGCACAGCTAGAGGGCTGCGTTTCCCAGCAGCAGGGCCACGGGAGACCTTTCACTATCTAAGGTGCCTGCTGTGGCATGCTGGAAAGAACATGGGCACTCGGATGGCTTCGAGGCATCAGTGTCCAGCCCTCAACTTCAGTATTCATTCAGACCTGTGACTGATCTTTTTTGGGAGCAGGGGGGTCTGTTCCTGAGACAGAGCTGGGCTGTGGTCCTGGTTTTGCCCCCTACTGGCACAAGACATTGAACAGGTCATTTTAACCTTTCTAAACTCAGCTTCCTGTTCTATGAAATTGGGGTAATAATTCCAACTCCACAAGTTGCTATGTAAATTCAGTAGGAACGCAGATGAAATGATATCTCCCTTCCCCTCTGTGGAGCGTATCGCTGTTCCTATGGAACAAGACAGGGATTATTAGGGGAAACTGTGACCTGTGTGGCCACACGGCATGCAGCCACTATTTTCTCCTGGTCTCCTCCCCCCATGGCAGAGCCACGGGAAGGGAAGCGCTGTGTCATCTTGCTGCAGAACCGCAGCAAGACAGAATTTAATTATATGTGGCTGCAGTGCAGCCACAACGAATGAGCTCATCAGCTCTTACAGAAAATGACCCAAGGCTTCTTGAAAGGTGACAACTGTTTTTAAATAACTAGACTTGAAAAAAAATTTTTTTTCTTCTCTCTCTTCTCAGTTTAAGCAGATCAGCCCAAGGAGTAATTTAGATCAGGGTCTGTTGTGAGTGCTCTGGTTGATCTCTCCTTCCCTGGCGTCTGTATTTCTGAAGTTCATATGCAATTCCAAGCACACAGCTTGTTAGCAATAACAGAAACATACTACCTGATTCCTGACAACACAGCCAGGCAATTTAAATCATTCATCTACTCCCACACTCTGTCTTTGGAGTATCTAAGAAAAGACTCCAAAGGTCAGAGGCAGGATGAGTCGACCTTGGCTGGACGGCTATTGACAGGAACCACAGAGCAGGGAGAGGAGGAAACTGTCTCTGCCAGGTCTGGGTGTTGTGTGAGATGCCTCTTCCTCTAAGCCCAGTGAGGGTCACTAGACGAGATTACTGGGGGTGCTAGAACACTTGCCCAGGGGCACAAGGCACTCGGATGGCTTTGAGGCATCAGTGTCTGGCCCTCAACTTGAGTATTCATTCAGACCTGTGACCGATCTTCTTGGGAGAAGGGGAGTCTGGGTGGATCAAGGGCTCCTGATTCTGTCCCTTGCACAAAAACTTTTCCTCCCACTTACGGTCCCAAGTTGCCCTCAGGTATAACAAAGAATTTCTGTTTTAATGCGGCTGCCTTCATGATTAGAGAGAGCTTTGTTCACAGGTAATTCAGTAACCAAAGCATCAGAAAATTCAGAAATAATAAAGGGGCAATTCAAAACCTTGGCATTAGGTTCAGAAAGTAGATAACTCTGAGGACTCAGTCACGAATTCTTTTGCCAATCAAGTGGTTTCCAGTTGTTTTCAACAAACTGAAATGAAAGGAAAAACTAGACAGTTGTCCACTCACCAAATAATCTTTGACCACAGGTAATCTTGTTGTTTTTTTTTTTTTTTTTTTTTTTAATTGAATGTTAACTATGTACATTAATGCACTTCTGGGGTACAGTGTGGGGTTTTCACATGCATTCTGAAATACTTCCATCAAACTGGTCATCACAGCCTTCATGTCATTTTCTCAGTTATTGCTTTAA
>CAUYTI010091833.1:0-51541 GCA_963575145.1 Galago senegalensis | reverse complement strand
CTGCCCTGCAAAGAGGCTTGGCCCTTTGTAAGAGCTGTAGCACATTTATTCTGCTCTACAAAGAGGCTTGGCTCTTTGTAAGAGTTGGTTTCATAAGAGCTGTAACACTTGTATCCTGCCCTGTAAGGAGGTTTGGTTCTTTGAGCTCTAAATAAAACCTCACTGTTCGTTCTATGGTCTGTCGATTCATTCATCGAATCCTCGAGACCAAGAGCCTGGAAATCCAGTGTTAAAAATCCGGTATCAATATCACACTCTTGTATTATGCAAAGGCATAGTAACTGCAGACTTTTCAGATGTAATCTATTTTCCAATTGAATGACTTGATAAAATATTCCAAGGTGTTATGAGTTAACTGCAGCTATGAAGTTTAAAAAACTCAAAAACACACTTGAGTTTTCATAAAAATAAACTATGCTGTAATATTCTGAGCAAAAAGAGTGATTAAATGGTAAAGGCAAACATAATCATTATAACAATTAAATGTGAAACTAATTTTAAAATAATGTGCCAAAAATGTATTTGTCATTTATTATTAAGAACTAAGGAGCGTGATTCTAAATTCAAGTCTGTAATCCCAGATCTTTGGGAAGCTGAGGCAGGAAGGCAGCTTGAGGCCAGGCATTTGAGACAGAGTGAGAAAGTCTCCTTACAAAAAGTAAAAATTTAAAAGCAGTATATAAGAAGGGACAGTAAGAAAAGGGGCTTCAAGGGAGGTGGGAGGAAAACCTGGCCTGCTGAACCAGGAAGTGTGGAGGGCCCATAAGAAAGTGGGATGGAGTAACCCAGGTAACCAACGACCAATGAGAAGAGACAATCACTGATCAGTAGAAAAGGGTAACACTGCCTGGAGGTGCAGAGGCCAGTGAAAGATTTGCAACCAACCATTTCAAATGAAGTATTTAATACCCCTGCCCACCTTTATCCCATCTCTCTCTCACCTTTTCTCCTTCATAAGAGAGACCCACTTCCAAATTTCTTTGGAAGTGCTCTAAACTTTTTCATTGTTCTTAAATAAAAGCTCTCATTGTTACCTGAGACTTGTGTAGGTTACGTTCACCTTCTATCCACACTGCCTGTGCTGCTCCAGTTTTATTTTCAGGTTCCACTCCCTTTTTTGGTTGCCACTGTGCCTCAGTTGAACTTTCTAGCTCTGCTGAGTACATAAACCAGGTCAACTGAGTTCAGAGAACCGGCACCTCTGACCCCAACAAAATAAATTAAATACAAAACATATTCATAAATGTAACTCCTAAAATGATTTTTTAAAGTACATTTTGGAAATTCTCATCTAATTATATACACTAAAGCTAGGAAAGCACTTACATTAATCTTTTGGTAACACAAACTATCATAGAAGACTTTAATGCCAGTAAATTTTAATTTCTCTTTTACAGGTTGATATTGCATGAACGATACAGAAATTGATGTGTTTTTATTGAAAAATATCTTAGCTTTCAAAATATTGAGGAAAAGTTATTTGCCAGATACTTTTTTTTTTTTTTTTTTTGGCCAGCGGCTGGGTTTGAACCTGCCACTTCCGGTATATGGGGCCAGTGCCCTACCACATTTGAGCTACAGGCACTTGCCAGATACTTTTGTGTCTGCAGTTTCATTTAAATATCACAGTATCATTAAGGGGAAAGTATAACTTGCTTATATATAACTACTTTCATTTTCATTATTTCTGGATATGACAAAATTTATTTTCAAATATTATCATTTTTCTCTGACTTTTGTTACCATTCATGAAGATAGTTTTTTAATATACAAATTATTTTCTAAATAATTTTATATGATACTGGAAGCCTTTATTAAGCTATAATGTGTTTGTTTTAAGTTGGAAACCTGTTTTTGTTTCTGTTCTTTTTTTGAGACAGGGTCTTTCTCTATCGCCCAAGCTAGAGTGCCTTGGCATCATCTTAGCTCTGTGTTAACTTCAATCTCCTGGGTGCGAGCAATTATCCTGCCTCAGTCTCTCAGCTAACTAGCTGGGACTGCAGTCTTGTGCCACTTGGCCATTTTTTTCTTAGGAAATGAAATAGTGAAATAGTGTCCTGTTATCTGCTCAGTTTGGTCCTGAACTTCTGGTCTCAGGTGATCCTCCTGCATAGGCCTTTCAAAGTGCTCAGTACAGTGCCTGAGCTACTATGCCTAGCTGAAAATCTTGTTTTTATCTTAAAAGTTAATATTACTAATTTTCTCTGATTAATTTTTTGCATGTATAATATTTTGTCAACAGTTTTAGAGGTATGAAAATATTTCCAAGTTTTTTGCAATTTCACAAGTTTTCTGATATAACCTGCTGGCGAACATTACAATCTTCTGCCCTTTCAAGGTTGATAGATTGCCTAGATTTTCCAGATGTCATTATTGTCAAGTATGGCCAAGTGACTAAATCAATGGAATAAAGTGGAGTGACAGGTGCCTGTGAAACTCCTGGCTCTTTAAAATCATCCTTTTCAGTCTTCTAAGTTCTTTTCCCTTAGCTAGCTAGAATGGGTGAAACTCTCACTCCAGGCAAACTTGAGATCTGTTTGTGGAAGACGGAAAGTTCTCTGGCCATCTAATTCCTTGACTGAATGTGGAAGAAGGAAGGCAGGATGTTCTGAGCACATGGCCTGCACCCTACACTGTACTGCCACAAACATGTACATACTTTGTGTGCACAGAATTATTAGGTCTTTGGAGGTCTATTTGTTACAGCTCTTAGCACCCCCAAACACTAGTTGTCTGTTCTGAACTAAGTTTATCTTCTTTCTTTGGAATTGTTACATGACAATGCTAGCAATGGTGACGGTGTTTGTCCTTCCAGAAGGAAAACTTTTGTTCCATTATTTAGGGTGATTTAAACTCTAAACTCTATAAGTTATGTTTTAGTCTTCTTCCAGTAATTTAGTAGGCATGGTTTATTTATTCTTATCTCTTTAGAATTTCAGAAAGCAGTGCATTGCGCCCTTGTTCTTCATATTGTTAGCTTTCTAAGCAGGCGGCCTCGTCTCACCACTCATTCATACTGACATTTGGAAAGTGTAAATTGCTACCTATGATCCTTCTTGTCTCAGAATTCAGATCCTTGGTCAGAAGGTTTCTTTTTTATCTTTTCTTTCTTTTTTTCCCCTCATTTTATTACTTGAATTCAATTGCTCCTTTTATTACTAGAATTCAATCCTTATGTTTGGAGTTCTGACACAATTTTTTTTCAAAAAATTAATTACCTGGTGGTTTTCTGCTGATATTGAGGCATCCCAATTCTCTCTGGTAGGGTCCAGGAATTCCCAACCCTCATTATGCTTTCATTCCCCTCACTGCATGCCAACTTTGGAGAAATATCAATATGCAGGTAAAACCCAGCTTTCCAGCAATGTCACAAAATGATAACATTGGACAGATTACATTGGTTTGGTCATTTTACTGCAAGTCAATCTTAAGGACTTATACCACCTTCAACTTGGAAACAAAGATTTTATAGTCAACACTTAAGGGGTACTGAAATTACATATCAATAAATATATTAGTTTATAGAATCTTTCCTTAAGCATTACGCTGTTTACTAGTCACCTAAATTTTAGTAGCACTTATTTCTATACTCAGATTTTCATTTTAATAGAGGGAAAAGTAACATATCACTAAATCTGTAAGCAGGAAAATCTGCAGTAAAACTATTGTTGTAGGAGTGCTAGTAAGATAATATTTAAGAATACGAGATGTGAAACTGGAATAAAAATAAGAGGTTTTTTTATATATAAAGAGG
Organism: Galago senegalensis; assembly: GCA_963575145.1. Lineage (NCBI taxonomy): Eukaryota > Metazoa > Chordata > Mammalia > Primates > Galagidae > Galago > Galago senegalensis. The sequence goes on along the minus strand of CAUYTI010091833.1, from coordinate 47,787 downwards.
AACATGTTGCTAAAAGCCAGCTACTGCCTTCAGTGTTAGAAAATATTTAAACTTATGCAGATGAATTGTTCGAGTTTCAAGGGACTCACAGACAAAGAGAATTTTAAAAATGACCTTATAAGATGAATCCTGACAAAGAGCAATGATCAGATCGACGCTCACTCATTCTGTTGAAGAACAAAACAGAAACCTCCCAAAGAAGGAAAAGTTAAGGAAATCTCAGTCAGTGGCAACAATCTTTTCAGGTCATAATTGTATATTAGTCCTGCCTGAATCTATGAAGAGTCTAGAACTTTAGAGATTATAGTTCGTGGGAGTGAATTTTCACAAACACTGTCATTTGGGAGAAACATTCTGTGGAAAGTAACTATTGAATCACACGCATAGATAATGTTTTCTATATATCCTATTTCTCTTTTGAGAAAAAATATAAGAGTTTATAAATATTTAAGACAGTTACTGCTTCCTTTAGGAAGAAAGATTTTAGTTTAAGTAAAATTATGGAAGGTAGGTTGACTGAAAAAGCAGAAAACACAAACTATCTAAGATTAATTTTTTGCATATTAAATGCATTAAATTTACATCGACTGATCTATGATACTAAAAATGAGCACATATAACAAATGTTTAATAAACAGATACACATGTGTATACACATACTGTCAGAGTATAAATGATAATGTTGGCTCATTAGATGCTAACCTTTTCAAATGTCATTTCTATAAGTGATGCAACAGAAAGACCATATTTAAGTGAGTGTGAGGCACAGTAATCTGTAAGGGCTGCTGAAACAAACACTGCGAACTTGGTGGGTTTAGAAACAAACACAGGTGGATTTATTTACTCATCCTTCTGGAGGCTGTAAGTCCGTGATCAAGCTGTGGACAGACTGACTCTTTCTGAGAGTTCTGGGAGAATCTGTTTCGGGTCTGTCTCCTAGCTTCTAAAGGATTGCTAAGAGTCTTTGGCATTCCTTGGTTTATAGGATATGACTTAAGTCTGTTTTCTGTTAGCATGGAGTTTTCCCTCCATGCATACAGTACTTGTGTCCACATTTACCCCTTTTGTAGGGACATTAGTCATATAGGATTAGGGTCCCAGCCTGTTCCTATAGAACCTCATCTTAACTACTCATATTTGCAGCAACCCTATTGCCAATAAGGTCACCTTCTGAAGTACTAGAGGTCAGGACTTCAGCATCTGAACTTTCGAGGACATAATTCAACTCAGTCCAACCATAAAGAACTCCTTTTCCAAAATACTTTATCAACAAGACCCCGAATAAAGTGAATAGAATATTACAGGAGGCTAAAACATACCTTTTCAGTATACAGTGAAAGGGCCTCGGGCTCATCTTACTAATTCTTTAAGGAGAAAATAAAGATGTTGCAGCATTAAAGTACAGAAGATGTGAATTACTTTGTTTTATTGAATTGAATATGTTTGCGTTTTTAATTTAATATTTTAAATATGTCAAGCCATTATTATAATATTAAGACAAAGTGTATTAAAAAGTTTATGATTCTTTACATTGTGATTTCTTATACATGCTTATACATCGAGTATAAACAATGATCAAGACTGAAAAGGCAACGGGGAGAAGGTGGTGGTTTGAGCCAAAAAAGTGAGAAGAATACAGCGAGCCTTTGTAGACACAGTGATGAATTTAAAATGTGTACAAGAAAAGTAGTTTCCACCTCAAGGTAAAGGAAGAAACTAAAGGCTGAATAAATGTTACATTTTAGCAGAGATCTCTATTGTTATGGATGGTTCAGTGTTTGGAGAGAAATAGTTAAGTCACCAAAAGTGTTATCAAGGCTGGCTGCTAGTATAAAACTTAAAAGCAGAGTGAAAGTGCAATTTAAGAAGAAAAGCCTAATGACTTATAATTCTAAATAAGATAGTAGATTATCACATCCAATTCAATGTTAAGAAAGTTGAATTGTAAATCTAGTAATCTGAAGGTGTTCTTTGTTTCAGTTTTCCTGAATTCTTCACTAAATTTAATCAGTCATCACTGAATTAATCTAAAACCTTGTCTGAAAACAGAATTAAACTTAACATTTTAAGAAATATTTCGGTACATAAAAAGATTTTATTTCTATTTTATTTGTATTTACAATTTCTAGATAAATGATTGGCTTTATATTCAGTCATACCGACCATATTCCAACACAGGATACTTAATATTTCCATAAAAATAAAAATGCTGGTGAAAAATGTGTCCATTTTTATAGCCTATTCACTCAGCATTATTGCTCATTCATATTCATTTATATGTTATTTTCCTGCATTTTCTGCAATGGTTATCATATCTCAAGCTGACAGCTTCCAAAATTAATATTGAGTCCAATTCTTCTTTGTAGATTTAGGTGGAATTGATTACCATCCTCTTCAATACTCAGAGTTTTTTGCTGAATTACTGCACCTAAGAAAAATATTTAAAGCTTATGCATAGGAAGCTCGATACAAAATAGGCACTTAAGAAATGTTTTTAAATAGATGTATGTGCTATGGAACTGATAAAAATTAAGCAAGAAGAGAGCACATGACACACAAATTTAATATTCAGAGAATGACAAGGAAAATTACTAACCCCAAACAAGGAAGACAGTTTCCTTAATGTGTATTTGACAATTTTTATCAAGTGGATACCATTTATTCTAATAAGGTGATTCTTGATAAATTTTTATTGTTTAATTACCCAAAATATTATCCTGGAAGAAATTAATGTAAAGAATAATAGCAGGAGTGCAACACATCTCCAGACAAGATGATTCAGATATCGTTATACATTCTCCTTAAGTCAATATTTTAAAATAAATTAGATTTTCAGATTAATACCAGGGTACAGGCATTTAGACTGTGTAGTTTGCACTTGTGAGGTTAAAGTCTGAATTGTAGTTGTATCTTTCCCCCAGGAACTGTGCCACATACCTGTGCATTCTACCCATTGTGTGAGAACTACCTAAACCCATCCCCTCACTCTCAACTTGAATTTACTTAATTTTTTTTCCACCTATGAACCTATAGTTGTTAATCTACTTGTTTATAATAAAGATAATCTGAGTCATCTAAATGATTTTATTATATCAAATAACTTAAAAAGAATTTTTCAAATAATTAGATATTATTTATTAGCTGAATTAATTTACATAGGCAAAGTTAACTTCTTACTTGTCCAAAATGTGATGTCTTCACTGAGTCCAATATAAACTCAAAAAAAAAAAGTTATAGATCTTTCCCTATTCATGTTTATGTTGTCTATGATAGAACTGTCAGTGTTGTGGGACAGCTAGGTCAATGTTGTAGCACAAGGAGGTGAGCTTTAGTAAAAGTTTTTACCCCTTTATTGCAAAAGAACAATTCAGTTGTAAACATAACCACCAAAGATTAAAAAATGCAATATAAAATCTGTCTTGTGTGAGGTCTGGCCTGTTACTAAGTCCTAGCAATTGAGAAGTGATGGAAATGTTACAAGAAAACTTCTCAGAACCTTCGTGAGAGTCAGTTCAAATGAAGATTGTGTTGTTCTTCCTTACAATGCCTGGAGTACGAATGTGACACTCTGCTAATCCCAGAACGGGTTTAATTTTAAAAAAATCCAGCTTGTCTCTCATTTCTTTCATAGATTATGCCTTTGGTGTTGTATTTAAAAAGTCTGGCCATGCCATATAGATTTACTCCCGTGTTATCTTCTAGAGGTTTTACAGTTTTGTGTTTTATATTTATATGCATAATGTTTTTGAGTTCATTTTTGTGAATGATGGGCAATCTGTGTCTAGATTGTTAATGTTTATTATGTAGATGTCCAGCTTTCCCAGTACTGTTTGCTGTAAGATTATCTTTTTTCCCATTCTATTTTCTTTGCACCTTCATTATAAATCAGTGGGTTATATTCGTGTGGGTTTATTTATGGATTTTCTACTTTATTCTATTGATCTATTGCACCTACTCTTTCACTAAAACCACATAGATTCAATTATTGGAACTTTAGAGTAAATCTTAAACTCCAGTAGAAGAAATTTGTTCTCCTTCAGTATCAACTGGGCTATTCTGGGTCTTTTTCCATTCACATTATTTTAAAATTAATGTTTATACACAAAAAGTGCCAATTTCTAAGTGGAAAATGACTCAAAGCCATTTAGTTCATTATTAATGGGAACACTTATATTTGTTCATATTAACTCAAAAATAACTCCACAAAGAAAAAAAAATTGACATTCTGGTATGGAAAGTTCATTCTCCAAAAATATAATTTTTCATTTTAGTTTTATCTGTCTGGGGTCTTAAAGTTGTGTGATTTTTTTTTTGATGATGCTTCTTTATTAAAATGTATTCGAAAAAATGTATTCAGTATTATGGCAAGGATATTTCAAAATAAAATAAAGCTAAATTTTAATTTCTTTAATGCTTCACATAGATAATGGAGATATTTATAAAATTCGAATTATATTTGTTTCCTGAGTTATGAATATATGATCAGGATAACTTAGTATTGAAAAGATAACTCAAGTAACTTACAGTACTTCTTTCCGTTTTGTAAATTCCCTTTTTTTACTTATATAGGTGAAAGGCCTAGATACCTCTGGCCAAAAAAGCTGTTTGAGAGAGAGCAGTGAAAAGACTTTGTGCAGGCACACTTGTGAGAAATGGAGGCAGGATCCCATATGGCCAGGTTGGTTGTGGGCCTAAAATCTCCCTGACCTAAGGTCGGCCTGATTGGTTGCAGGTGTAAAAACCCCCTGACTTAAGGCCCACATGGGAGCAGAGGTTTGCACACAAATTTCTGTATGCCCTAGAAGTTTCTTAATTATGCCTCATTTTTAAGATCAAAGTAACTGCCTCCAAATAGCAAGGTCAGTAGAACAGACTTTCAAACCATCTCTGTCCTCCCATAGGCTCAGGCTTCATCAGATAAGAATAAAAGAAGTAATGGCTAACAGCCTGTTCTCCATTAAGTTATGTTAAACTGAGTTATGTTGAAAGGGTTATGCTTAAAGGTGTATGTTGGGTGGATTATCAGATTACTAGGAAGGGACTACTTACAAGGTGGGTAGTCACAAGATGTTTAAATGGATTAATGAAGTCATTGATGTCCAATGTGCATGTGCAGAATGAAGTCATTGATGTCCTATGCGTAGGAGCAGAGTGATTGTAATGTATATTAATGAGGTCATTGCTGTATAGTGCACATGCACAAGATTCCCTATATAAACTAACTGCAAATAAAGAAGCCTGCCATTTTGCCTGAGTGAGTAGATGGTCAACTTTGTTTAAAATACAATTTCAATAAACGTGCTTATTCTTTGTGACATCGCTTTTTCATGGGACCCTAACGACACACCCTAATGGCAACAACTTAAATATGCTTTTAACAACTATTTTAATTGAGAATTTCACAAAAACAATTTTCCAAAGAATTATTGGTTAGTAAGAAATTAATGTGCTAGATTCTCAGCTTTTATTTTCACTGATAAATCAAGTAGTTAATAAAAGCTATTTTACTGATTTTTCTTGCGAACTTAATACTGTCCACACAATACTTAAGTCACCATAATTGCAATACTATCTTAAAGGGAAACAAAAAGCAAAGGAAACATACATACCATAAAACACCTCTGAGAGCTTCTGACAGTTGTAAGTTAAATAGTGAAACTAGAAATCCTTTGTCAATATTCAGATCAAGGTTTATTATTAAATTCAACTAAACTGTCTATTGATACAAAAGCAAAGTTCTCAATATTTTTAGAATTGCCGACTTTTTTCCTGCCTATGATTCTTTAAAATTCTCCTGGTTTAAATAATAATATTTAGTATTTGTTTTGCTGTAATATTATACCAGGTATGATAAATTCTTTACATGTAATATCTAACCTTTTAAAATAAATTCAGTTTTTATGTAACTGAAAAAAATGAGAACAAAAGGAATTAAGTAATTATCTCCATAGAAGATCCAGGTTTCAATATCATGATAGTCTGCCTGGTTTAAAGGATAAAACTTTGTATAGCTGAGTAAACAGGAACCAACTCCCCAACAGTGAGTATGCTGGCCCACATGCTAAGCATAAAGGAAACCAGTAACTTCTTTTATCATAAGTTACCATGGTTTCTCAATGAAATTCCCTAACTCCAATATCAGAATCTAGAAGAAAATTTGCCATATTGTTTTATATAATGTCACTATTCTCTATGAGATTTAGCTTCTTGGGTTTTCTCTGAGCCTGTTTTTTTCTTTATTTTCTTTTAATTTGGTTTTGATCCATACACATATTATTCTATGACCCTTCTTCACCAGGAGGTAATATGAATAGGAAAAATTTCTCTATTAATATGAAAGAAGAGTTTCTTTACTCCTGTATATGCGGCCCCCAATTTGAGCTGGCACGGCAATGCTCAAAGATTGAGATATAAAATCTAGGCTCAGGAAAACATTCTGCATAATTGCTGCTTTACCACCTGCAGCCCATGACCTCCACTGCCCAGATCCATGTGTTCCCTGTCTATATTTCCCTGCCTATTTTTTCTTCCATAAAGCTTGTCAACACCTAACATGAAATATATTTCATTGTTTCTTTGAGATTGTTCAGTGAGTTAGTCAGGGTCCTCTGAGATGCAGACAATAAGATGAAGCAGATCATGAAAGAGATCAGTCAGGGACAAAGCTTGCGATGGAAAACACAAGGGAGCAGCAAGAGTCTGAAAACTTGTGGACCTTGATGCCAATTGTGCTTGGGTAAAGGAAAAGTGAGAAGAAGGGAAGGTGAGACATCTAAGACTGCTAACCAGATGTACGAGATTTGGCAAGGATATCTTTGTGTCCTTGAGTCAAAATGTCCCAGTACAGCAGCTCCATATCCTCCGCTACGGTGAGCTCATTAATACGCTGGACTCACTCAGTCATGGGCATGGAGAAAAAACAGAAAGCACGGGCTCAGAATAGGTGACAGACTTTGGAGCATGATATTTGTTATTGCTATTAACTCCACTCCTCTGAGAAACATATTTCAATGCTTCCTTTCCCAGCGTGAATACAGGGCCTCTGTTCACTGTCCTACCTACAAGGGCACCTGGGTCATAGTAATAATCAATAAATACATAAGAAGAAATGAGTCAGTTCTGCACAAAAAAGTTTATATTTTCTGCAGTGTCTTCTTGGACATTATTCTTCTCCCACAAGCTGCTGGCAATCTAGAACGATAGATGGCATAAGAGGATATCGGAATCCTTATCCAATCTTCACAGGAGGGCAAAAGAAGAATTTTAAGGCACTATTTGCCATGGAACCAGAGAAGTGATTTTCCTTCATAGAACATAAATTATTCCTAACAACAGTCACTGAAAATTAATTACATGGGGTTTTAATGGCAACTGAAACAGGATAAATGCTGTTGAGTTTCAGAATGTAGTGTGGGCAATCTGGGGTTCAGATGACTTGTGGTGCCTATGTGCTCCCTCATTAAACACAGTCGTAGTTTCAGACACTTATTTTATTTAAATGCATTGGGCTCTAATATTTAACAATATTCAATTCTTTTAAACATTATCAAAAATAATAGAATGGGCAAAACTCTCTGAAAGGATTAAGCATACATGGTAACAAGTAGCTTCAAAGACAAGGAAGAGTTATAACATGTTATGAATAGAAAATAAATATTAGCGACCTATAATATGAATTAAAAGATACATAACTACAAAGGGTCTATATGTAGTATAATGACAAAAACAAGACTGCCTTTATAGATAGAAAGAGATGGAGGGAATGAATCAATCTAAAATATTAATAAGCACAAATCATCCTCAATAAATCACCCACTGGTGACATTCATTATGACCCTGTTTGGAACTCATGTATGCTCTACCCCTGAAATGTAGTTAATAAGCATAGCTGCATATCAATCGTGGGGAATTTATAACAATGGATAGGCATTCCTGCCACACATACTTCCAATAGCGTTAGTATACTTGCCTCTAGACATTCTGTTTCTGCAGAGTCGCCTTGCCCAAACTTCATCTTTGATTCTCATAACTGTCAAGGGAAGGATGTTGAGGCTGAGAGAGTGAGAGTCACAGGCCACATGAATGCTGTGTAATGCAGGATCCAGAACGTGGTCATTTCACTCCACTTGCTCCTTACCTTTACTATGTCAACTTACCGTATTTATTTCTTCTTGATTTTTAACATATTTTAAATCCATTAAGCATAACTCAAGATTTCAAGTAAGTCTGTAAGCATTTCAACTCTAGGAGCTCTGGAACATCTTGACAGGTAGTTACCTGAACACTACCTTGGCAGAATGGTGATTTCCCACATGATGAAACTTCATACAAGATATTTCTCTGTAAATACAAGTCCTGACAATTAAGATCACAAAATCATCCTAGAAAAATTGATACACATCTCATTGTTGAATATCAGTACAGTCACCTTTTAAGTACTCCCCTTGGAAAGCTATGTGCCAATGCTAGCACCCAGTTCATTCTTCAAAGCAGTTTTGGAACTCTTTTCCTGGAATGTCAATCAAAGTTATTGTTGTATTACCCTCAATGTCTTGAATGTCATCATAATTTCTTCCTATCAATATTTCCTTCATCTTCAGGCAAAGAAAAAAGTCACTGGGAGGCCAGGAAGTTGTTCCAATATAATTATTTGTTTACTGACTATGGTGTCCCTCACAGACTGTGCTGTGTGACCTGCTGCATTGTCATGATGCTGCAGCCACAACTGTCTCGTGCCAAGATTCTCAGTTAAGATTTTTTTTGTTTCTCTACTAATGTTTATGAGGTCTGCTATCCAATGATTTCAACACATGGATTGATGAATTTTTACGGTGTTTTTGTCAGTTCTGCTTGTTACCAGAAACTCTGATCCTTGTCAGAGATGCATTCTCTCCCCTCAGAAATACATTTGTACCCTGCCATTTTCTTCATTGCATTGTCCTCATAAAATTGGACTAACATATGCCTGACTCACTTCCACTCTTGTGAAGTTTAACAAGAAATTTACGAATGTTTGTTTGTTGCTCTAATTCAAGCTCTGACTTTCTTCTAATGACACACAAAACCATGAATACCGCACGGTCACATGTCATGAACACAATGGTGAGACACTGATATATCCAGGTTATAAAACCTTACTGAGTTGTTTGTAGAATGAGATCAACTTAAACACAGACAATTTCTCAGAACTAATTGTCACACCTTACATTTTAGCTAACAGAATAGTGAGAGTCAGAATCCTATTCTGGAAAGAAATACCTACACAAGCTATTTGGCAAAAAAATGTTTTGTTGGAAGCCCATAAAACAAAGATAATTATACAATATCTTTTTTTTTTTTTTTTTTTTAGAAACAATAGGTTTATTGGTTATTAAGTACAGATGAAATAAAGAAGAGCATTCTCCAGAAATACAGGATAACTGGATATTGATGAATCAGGTTAATTTTCAAAGATAAACATTGGCAAGTCAATCTGTTTTCCCCTTATAGTCTACTCATTCTCCCAAGTATCTATTCATTCTCCCTAGTAACTATTCATTGCCTCTGAACAGAATTACCTCTCTTCTTCATGTCTCCCCCCCATCTAAAGTGAGGCTTTATGAATTTCTGAACCCCATTGTGATCACACTGTGATTCCCACTTCACACATGGCAAATGCATCTCTTTCTCATATTACTCTGTCTTATTACGAGTTGTTCTTTCTGCAAACCTTTGGAGGCAAAGGGAAAGTTTTCCATTACCCTCACACTTGCATTTTGGTAAGATCCTTCTGGTTTCACAAGAGAAAATGGATAGGATAGAGGGCTGGGTAGGGGTGTGAGAATCATGCCCAAAAAACTGGTTAGGAGACAGATATACGGCATCTGGATAACTGCAGTAGTAACCATGAGGTGGAAGGCATTACAGAAACATTCAGAGGACAGGACTAATGGGACACTGACTGCTGAGACTTGGGAGGGGAAGGGGGGAGTGGATAGAGGTGGTGGCCAGATTTCTAACCTGGGTACCAGCCTCCTGTGGCTTCTCCCACCTGAGTTAAATGACAAGGGAATGGGTGATATGGGTGGGAAATGAAGGGTTGCTTGGGGACACATGAGAAGTAAGAAGCCAATGAGGTACTTAGTTAGAGAAGCCCAGAAGGGAGGGGATAAATTAGGGACTGAAGTTAGGTAGCAGGTAAGACAGGAAATACAAAGTCGGGACTCATCTGCATCAAAAAAGAGGTGTGACCTACAATAAAACCTTAAGCCCCTCAACTGGCTAAATGACCCCTCCTGGGAAAGGGGATCCCAGAAATACCCTGAAGCTGTGTTGCTGGCTTTAAGAAGGATGGCTTCCTTCTAGGAGATATCCTTTGTAACAATAAAATGCTGTCATTAACAAGTCTAAGGCTTTTCAAGACAAAGCCACACCTATAGGCCATCAATTTACTTAACGTCTCATTCGAGCTTCAGTGAAGGTAATTGTCTGGAGGAGAGAGCTTTATCCTTATCTTATCTTAAAGGGTTCCAAGCCTGAAGACAAACTTTGATTCTTTAAGTAATTACAGATCAAAGAATCTTTAAACCTACCCATAACCTGTAAGCACTTTCCCCCATGTCCCTCCTTTTGAAGCCAAACTAATGTAAACCCTTCATGCATTGAATTAAGATCTTATGTGTTATTTCCTATCTCCATAAACATACACATCCAAACTGTAATCCAGCCACTGTGGGCAGGTTTTCTCAGACCCTCTTAGGGATGGACATGTGCTCTAGCAGGTCACACACATTTGGCTGAGAATAAGCCTTTTAAAGTTACTTTACAGAGTGTCTTTTAGGTTTTTTCCATTAGCAGAACTCCCGTCATCTAGAGAAGAGATACAGAAAAGCTGAAGGCCAAGGTTGAATTGCTATGACGCAGGGGATCGGCAGAGAAAGTTGAGTGCAGGGAAGGGAGGACAAAGATGCCCAGAGATGCAGATCTGCCCAGGAGAGTCATGTCACAAAAGTCAAGGGGGTAGAGACTTAAAAATAGAAACCGGCTATCCATGAGCTTTGAAGGGTTCATTCCATTGTCCACACCTTTACAGTCCTGAAATTCTCACCAGGAGAAACATGTGGCTAAGAAAACCTGTGAATAGAGGTCAAAGTGAGCTGGAGAGGTGAGGTCATAACTACAGTTTGACATCACTTAGATATTTTATTTTAGCATTACCCGTGAAATAGTATATTATATAACACAATTTATATTTTGTATTAGTGGCAAGAATGTTAACTACAGAGAGCACTTTTCACTGTATGGACAATACTAGATGTCTTCATGTGTTGAATAAGATTCAATGATCTCATTCAGTAGTTAAAAAGAATCCTGCAAGGAATATACTATTTTATGTCCATTTTCCAAATGAAGCAGACACACAGAAACACACACACTAGGACTTGGAATAGTCAGGTGCCCAAGGCCACTCCATTAGTAAGTGGCAGAGTCAGGATTCTAATGCAGATTTGTCTATACACCAGACCTGGGCTGTCAGCCACTGGGCTACTCGATGTCACACACTCCGTGTCCTGAACACCTAGCTGCAAGTTTCCTCATCACTAGAAACTGTGCAGAATGTGACTCCCTCCGAGTCCTGGTAAGATGCTGGGGCCTTCTGCTCACTGTGCAGGGAATACACAAACTAAGAACGATCTTTAGTTTTCTTTTTTCTTCTTATTTTTTTATTCATTGTTCAACATCTTTTAAACTACCTCTAATGGTTCTACATCTCTCAACCTAAATTATCTCAAGGAATGCCCTGAAATTTGCATAAACTCAATCAGAAATGTTTAGGTAAGTAGACGATAATCGATCTCTGCTGCAATTATGTATGAGAGACATTTGCTGGTGAGGAAGATTGGCACAGATTCTAATTTTCAAATGTGATCATTTGTACATGTTGTGGGAAGGAAACAACACAGTCATAGCATCCTAAGGTGAGGCTAATTATATTTGGGAGCGGTCTTCTTCCTAAAAACAGAGCCCATGGCTTGTGGCCCCCCTTCCCAATGTGAATACTGATTGGCAGGCAGGAAGTGAAAAGGACAGGGCTGTTCCTTGAGGTGGACTGACAGGCATCCTCTCTGATCCTCCTTTGGACTGATGAGAAACTAAGAAGCAGACCCCTTGACTACATTTCTTAGAAATAGAGAAAAGATTATATCTTTACGACGTCTGTCAGCTTGAAAGAGCTATGAGTCACAGCAAAATGGCATTTTATATTTAGTTATTCATTTCCCGTGCAGATCAAGGTGACAAATTTTGTGTAAAATAGTTTTCCATGACTCACATCAGCTTTTTAAGATGTTGGTAACAAAATTTGATGAATCGTTATCAACCCAGCTTTGAGGGTATACACAATTTATCTCAGCTATTAATAAGATATGCAGTCTTCATCGGGCTCAGCACGTAATTATTATTTCTTTCCCTCGGCATATCTCCTATGACAAGGGAGAAGATATATTCCAGTCTGGATAGAGCCTTGTGAGCCATGTCACAAGAAACGCTTCTAGATTTTACCACACCTAGAAATCTTGGGATAGATTCCAGACAGAGGCTAAAGTGAGACATATAAAAATGAACATAAAATAGTCTAATAATAAAAATAATTGGTTCTTAATAAATCAATAATTCATTAACAGATAAACCTTTGGTTAGACTAACTAGAAATAAAAAGTAAAATCTCTAGTAACCTCAATCAGAAATGATAAAGGGGAAATAACAACTGATACCACACAGATACAAGAGATCATCTCTGAATACTACCAGAAACTCTATGCCCAGAAATTTAACAATGTGAAGGAAATGGATCAATATTTGGAATCACACCCTCTCCCTAGACTTAGCCCAGATGAAATAGATCTCCTGAATCAATTTCAAGCACTGAGATCAAAGAAACAATAAAAAAACTCCCAACAAAAAACTGTCCTGGTCTGGATGGCTTCACACCAGAATTCTATCAAACGTTCAAAGAAGAGCTTATTCCTATATTGCAGAAATTATTCCAAAAAATTAAGGAGAAAGGAATCTTTCCTAACATGTTTTATGAAGCAAACATCACCTGATACCAAAATCAGAAAAGAGCCAATGAAAAAGGAGAACTTCAGATCATTTTCACTAATTATTATAGAATCAAAAATTCTCAACAAAATCCTAGCCAATATATTATTGCTTATCATCAAAAGTCATACATCATGATCAAGTAGGTTTCATCCTAAGGATGCAAGGCTGACTTAATATACCTAAATCCATAAACATTATTCACCATATCAACAGAAGTAAAAACAAAGCCCATATGATCCTCTCAATAGATGCAGAAAAAGCATTTGATAAAATCCAGCATCCTTTTCTAATTAGAACACTGAAGAGTATAGGCATAGGTGGCACATTTCTTAAACTAGTTGAAGCTATCTATGACAAACCCACAGCTAATATTTTACTGAATGGAGTTAAACTGAAAGCTTTTCCACTTAGAACTGGAACCAGACAAGGTTGTCCTCTGTCGCCATTACTATTCAACATAGTGCTGAAAGTTCTAGCCAATACAATTAGACAAGATAAAAAATAAAGGGTATCCAGATTGGAGCAGAAGAGGTCAAACTCTCCCTTTTTTGCTGACAATATGATCTTATACTTAGAGAACCCCAAAGACTCAACCACAAGACTCCTGGAAGTCATCAAGTAATACAGCAATGTCTCAGGATATAAAATCACGGTCCAAAAGTCAGCTGCCTTTGTATACGCCAATAGCAGTCAAGATGAGAAGCTAATTAAAGACACAACTGCCTTCATCATAGCCCCAAAGAAAATGAAATACCTAGGACTATACCTAACAAAAGAAGTGAAGGACCTCTATAAAGAAAATTATGAAACCCTAAGAAAGGAAATAGCAGAGGATTTTTTTTTTTTTTTTGCAGTTTTTGGCCAGGGACAGGCTTGAACCTACCACCTCTGGTATATGGGGCCAGCGCCCCACTCATTTGAACCACAGGTACTGCCCAATAGCAGAGGACTTTAACAAATGAAAGAACATACCGTGCTCATGGCTGAGAAGAATCAACATTGTTAAAATGTCTATACTTCCCAGAGCAATCTACCAATTTAATGCCATCCCTATTAAAATACCAACATCCTATTTTCAAGACTTAGAAAATGATTCTGCATTTTGTATGGAACCAGAAAAAAAAAAACTGTGTAACTAAGGCAGTTCTTGGTAATAAAAACAAAGCCAGGGGCATCACCATACCAGATTTTAGGCTGTACCAAAGCCATAGTAGGCAAGACTGCATGGTACTGGCACAAAAAAGGGTATGTAGAGAAAGGAACACTTTCACACTGCTGGTGGGACTGCAAACTAATACAACCTTTTAGTAAGGAAGTATGGAGAAACCTCAAAGAACTCAACTTTAAACCTCCTTTTTGATCCTGCAATCCCATTACTGGGCATCTATCCAAAAGGAAAAAAAAACCTTTTATTATAAAGACACTTGTACTAGCCTGTTTATCACAGCTCAATTTACAATCTCCCAAATGTGCAAACAGCCTAAATGCCCCTCATCCCAAGAATGGATCGGCAAGCTGTAGTATATGCATACCATGGAATGCTATTCAGCCATTTTAAAAAATGGAGATTTTGCAGCATTTGTATTAACCTGGATGGAGGTGGAACACAGCAGTCTTAGTAAAGCATCACAGGAATAGAGAAACTTGAATCCTATGTATTCAACTTTGCTATGAGGACAATTGATGACAATTAATGACACGGTGGGGGGTGGCGGAAGGGGAGAGCAGAGAGAGAAGGAGGGAGGGGGTGAGAGAAAGGAAAATGCATCCTTTTTTTTTTTTTTTTTTTTGGTAGTTTTTGGCCAGGGCCAGGTTTGAACCCACCACCTCTGGTATATGGGGCCAGCACCCTACTCCTTGAGCCACAGGTGCTGCCTGCATCCTCATTTATAAGTGAAATATGTTTGTAATTTCCCTTTATAATAATATCTTTTTTCCAATTTTAATGTCAGATATATCCAGCTGTAGTAGAATGAATTTGAAATATTTCTTCTAACAACAATGATGGCTGCAACCAAAAAAAAAGAAATGGCCAGGCGTTGTGGCGGGTGCCTGTGGTCCCAGCTACTTGGGAGGCTGAGGCAAGAGACTCGCTTGAGCCCAGGAGTTGGAGGTTGCTGTGAGCTGTGATGCCATGGCACTCTACCCAGGGGGATAGCTTGAGGCTCAGTCTCAAAAAAAAAAAAAAGAAATATTTCTTCTTTTTCTATTGTCTATAAGATGTGGCATGATCTGTATTTTGAAATTATCTTCTATTTTTATTTATAAATGTTAGTTATCTATTTTTTGAGACTTTAGGAAAAAAACTCACAAAATAATTATTCCCAGAAATAATTCTCCTCACTACTTAGAGGTCTTTATTGGGGGTTTGTTTTTCTCTCTTACTGTCAAAGTTTCCATAATTCCAGTAGCTGGCAGCATTTCAGGTGGTTTCTTTGTTTTCTTGTTAGCATTTCACCTTTTCATAGTTTTCAATTCAGTTGTATCTGGGTTTGCAGCAGAACTTTGCTGTAAATTACGAAATGCACATTGTTCTTTTTGATCATCTGTAGTCCATGATATGATGTACTTCCTAGATTCTCACAAATTCCCCAACCCTTTTGAGACTAAAGAACCCCTTCCCTCAGCTACTGGAACTATTGGTAGTTGGCTGCTCTCTGCTGAGTTCTTCTCTGGAAATTGCCCCTGGCTTTGAATGTTACTCCATCAGGCATAAATAGCAAACTTGGGCAAGGCTCTTGGTCCCCCTGAACCCTCCTTCCCTCTACTGTGTATGCGCTGTGCTTGGTTATGGTGGGTGGTTAATAGCAATCCATTGCATTGTTATCGCCCAGACAGAGCTACATTTCAGTTCAGCATCTTATCCCCCAGTGCAGCGGTTCTCAACCTGTGGGTTGTGACCCCTTTGGGGGTCTCCTGCATATCAGATATTTATATTACGATTCATAACAGTAACAAAATTAGTTATGAAGTAGCAGCAAAAATAATTTTATGGTTGGGGGTCACCACAACATGAGGAACTATATTAAAGGGTTGCAGCATTAGGAAGGTTGAGAACCACTGCCCTAGTGGAAAAGAGAGGCTATACGGAAATGCTGCTGCCCTTGCGGTACCATCTGGGCCCACATTTTGGGCAGACTCGCGCGTGAAGTCAGATTGAAAGAAGCCTGGTCCAGACACCAAGTGGCATTTCCAAAAAGCAATTGAAAGTTCCTCTGTGTGTTTTGGGGAACTTTGGCATAGATCCAATCTGTGTCCCCTATCAGCCTCTTGACCTTTCTTCCTTAACCTCCTGCTCATTCATCTTCTGCCCTCGCTCTGGAGTCTCTGCATCCACTGGCCCACACGCTGCTTCCAGCTGCCAGGGCGCCTGGCTTTGCTGTTCCATCCTGTCTCATCATCCCCGACCTCTTTAGTATGTCCGCTGACTTGGTCTCTTTGCTAAGATCCATCACCTTTCCCCTCCTGTCTCACGTTGGAATTCTCCCTTTCCGTTCTTCTGACTGGACATTAAAGGTATCTTGTGACCACTCTGGTAAGTACTTGCCCATAATTGAGAAAAATCTAGTTGAATCTCAGGGCGAAAACAAAGAATAGGTGCAGTAATAAATCGCACATAGTCCCAAGGCGGAGGCAGTGCCCTCGCTGGTGATTACCTCTCACAGCTAATGACTATCAAGACTATGTCACCTTATGCACATCTTGCAAAACTCAGGACACTCTTGCAAAGTTAAGTGTGGCACCCCAAGATGCCTTCTTTCTCCTCCTCTCTTCCTCACCAAAGCCTAATAAACCCAACTAAACTTCAGAAGAATGTTAGACCATGGACCGAGGTGGTTCCTCTTTCTGCTGCTGGTAATGGACCACAAACGTGCACCTCAGCTGCGGAGGGAAGCACCCCCAGGCAAAATGAGCATTGAAGAGAAGGCACAAAATCTCTCTGATCACTGCAGGCCCAGGCTCCCACTTTCTCTTAACTTCCTGCTGAGAAATATGCTTATTTTTCAAGTCACTTTAAGGCCAAAAGCCACTGAATATTAAGGATAATTAGCACTAAGATTTGGGGGGATCTAAGTTTCTTATCTGCAATGTATATTTTCCATATTTTTGGCATTTAAGCATGTAGGTTTTAAAAAATAAAACCAGGAAAAAATATTTATAAGGAAGAAGCAATTTTTATTCCCAGCTAACCTCAGGGCCTTTAAGTTTGGAAGCAGCTCTCAGGACAGGCCGCTGGCGGCCGCTGACTTCATCATGGCTGGTTACTGGGAACTGACCTCACTGTTGCCTTTGGAACCCGTTCTAGGCTCTGAAAAGAAAAGACAGAGTCTCCACCAAGTAACTCCCTGGGATTAAAAGCAACCACAGGCCATAGTTTCTTTTGGAGCTGAACTCAGGAGAGAATCTGTTCATTTTATAATCAAACAAGATCAGAGGGAGAGAAGGCAGGCCCAGGAGAGGGTCCTCATGGGATCTGCTGACCTGACAGTCTGAGGAATAACTGAGCCAGAGCTTACTTTTAAAGGAGAGAGACTCTTAAGGCACGCATTTGACGCTACAGCAAAGGTCCTGCCTTGGAGAGGAACAGTGACCAGAGTTCAGCTGGAGTCTGTCACTGAGACTGTCTGTAGACCCCCCTAACCAGGCCACATGTCTTTCTGCCTGAGTTGGGGGTAGGGGGCATATTGCCCTAAGACAGTGTCAACACAAAGAGCCGTGCCTTAGAGTTGGGGGGACTGGAAGGGTACCCTGTCATTGAGCAGAGAGCAGAGGACACTTAATGGCTTTGTCGGTCATCATGGCAGCATCTAAGCTACAAGGTATCAGGAGGTCTCAGCAACAGGGCCCCAGATATCAGGAAGCCAAAACCCTAGCAGGAAAAGCAACTGAGAGGCTCACACGTGTGAGTAAGTAGGCAGTGCTGCCCCCAGTACCTCCCCAAATGGCTAGGAATCCCTGCTCATGGAAGAGGCCGATGGCCTTTGCTGAGTGGTCTGCCTTTCCTTTCCAGCTGGAGAAACTGCAGGGTTATCTCAGGTTCATAATGTAAAGAAACATCAAACTCTATGATAGAAAGGTTAGGCACCATTGATGGTGTTCATTCATTTCTTTCCACTCACGCTCTTAATTCCAAAGGAAATGGGTCTCCCCCCAACTTTGGCCATTGGCCCTCAGCTCCTGCCCTCTCTAGGCCTAGGGAAGAGAACTTAATACAGGTGTGGGGTATGAGCATGGAGAATCAGAACTTTCCCATGAAACAATATGTAGATTCTAGGAAATAACTGCTCTTTGTTTGAGATCACGGGCTGTGAAAATCCAGGTGTGGAACATACAGAAGGTATCTATCCACTACCATTGCAGAAAACCCAACTGAGACTAAAGTCAACACAGCAAAAGACGCAAAATACTGTTTGAAGCAGGGAGACCATGGCATCAGCAGAGCCCTAGATCTGAATGTGCCTGTAGCTGGCTTCTATCTTGGATTGCTCTCTATTTTAAGGCTATATTTTCTTCCATCTCCTCCCTCCCTTTTGTCCTTCCTTTCTAACTTACTTTTGGTTGGTTTCTTTTAAAAGAGTTTTATTTAACTGCGAAATTAGTGATTGAACATGGCAGGCCCCGTAACATGGACTTAACTGGGTCCAGATGGGGAGTTAGGGAGCTGGGAGCTGGCAGTCTCTCTTCTGCAGCAGGGACAGAGCCCTCAACTAAATTGTTACAAAGTGTGTCAGAAACTTCAGACCCTGAACCAGCTGAGAGTGGCACTTGGAAGACATGGTGGATAATATTAGTTTGTCAGGAATTATTTCCATGATAGATAATGCCAGGTGTTAGGAAGCATTTCCTGGGTAGACCATGTCAGGGTATTAGGAAGTATTTCCTGGGTAGACCATGTAGGCTGTGAGGAAGTCCTTTGTTCCTCATTTGACTTTCACTATTACACTGCAGTAAAGGAACAACCCTCTGCCTTTCTGAAGAAGGAAGGAATTGGTAGGCATTTTGTTTAGAGGCCCTTTCTGCCTCTGGACAGCTGTCCATGACAACTGAGAATGATATTTACGAGGCTTGTAAACTGGTGGAAGCCCAGTTTCTCACCCCAATAAAGCTAGTGATGCTATGGAACATAGCTAGAAGTAAGTTTATGGCCCAGAAGGAGTTGGAAAACTGGGGAAGCCTGGCCCCTTGTATCCCCCCAGAATACCCTTCCTGCGCACTCTGATTTCCAGCCTGGACTGGAGTAGGGGAACAGTTTAGCTCGACCTCCCCCAGCCAGCTTCCCGTATAGAAGCCATTTTGCTGAGGAAACAGAAACAGGCTGAACATTGAGATCCTTTAATAATCAATGAAAACTTCAAGGGTGTATCCAGCCAGGTTCATGCACTATGACTCAAAAACGCTTGTCTTTGGTGACCAGCCTATGGTGTTTCCAGAAGCTGAATCAAGCCACAGATGACTGAAACTATAGGGGATAAGCACGTCAGGAGGAGCTTCACTGGTGGCAAACCCAGGTCAGGGGCCTCTGAGACAATAGGGAGTGTGTGTGAAGAGACTGTGAGGTGGGGAGGGCACTCCTTCCCGGGGCCTGTCTTAAAGGTGGGACAGAGAACAGTAGACAAAGGAAAGCCTTTCAAAGAGCAGAACTGGATGGGTCAGCCTGACAGATCAGGAAACTCCCTGTCCTGCCGAAACAATGGATTCCGATTTTATTGCCGGACAGGATGATTGAACACACATAAGTGTTTCCCTTCCCCTTGGAGACAACCTTGACCTTATTCTTTTCCCGTCTTCCCTCCATTATTTTATGCTGGGTATGTCAAGACAAGTTAAAGTCATTACTAATCTCATAGGTCAATAGACCATGAAAAACACACCTGAAGAAAATGAGAGGAGCTTAATCAGAATAATGCGAATTTGGAACTAGGTATAACAACTGAAGACATTTTAGGGTTATCACGCTTTGAGGAAGAAGTAGGCATATTTTCAATTATATATGAGTAGTTTTCTCCTTTAAAGAAAATGTGTTTCTAGAACTTATGAAAAGAAGAGTAGAAGAATGCACAGGTCAGCCAAGGGGCGGAGTGTGTGGTGACCACCTGTCTATTATATCTAGGTCTGCTAATTGGCCTTCTCTCTGTACAAGCAAAGTGGGATAGTCACCCTCATTCTGTGCAATGAGGCCCTAAAACATGGTCCAGGTGGGGTGTTTCAGTTATCAATTACTGTGTTAACACACAGCAAAACTTAGTGGCTTAAAACAATGGTAGTTTATCACATCCTGTTATGGTAGACTCAGCCTGGCCCTCCTGCTGCTGGGCAGGGAGCAGGTGAGGTCCTGGCTGTGTTCTGGTGGGAGCCTGGCAGGGGCTTACCCACCACCCGAAAAGAGTGCAAATGGAGGCTGCAAGGTCTCCTAAGACTGACTCCCCAAAGTCCCACTGTGTCTACTTCTACCACATTGTGTTGGTCACAATGAATCTCAAGGCCAGCTCAGGTACAGGGAGAGGCCCCCGTGTCTGCGTCGCACAGGGAGGAGCGATGCTGGTCGACCTCTGCTATACTTCATCTCCAGATCTGAAAGTTTACATCTCTTGTGAGTGCAAAACATCCTCACACCCTTCCAAGATCCCTAAATCACAGCATCAGTATGAGTTTCACGAGCCCAAAATATCACCATCTACGGAAGTCCCAGGGAAGATTAAGCTTCTTTTCTGTGAGTCTTTGAATGTCACTCCTCAGATGTAGCACTAATGGATCCAGAGGACTGAGAATTAAACAGACCAATTACCTTCTAGCCAAACAGGCAATGTACAATGATGAGACAGTGCCAGACAACGCAGGTGACACTCTGTTTATAAAGGGACAAGAGAAAGAGAGAATGGGACATACAAAGTGATTGCCAACCCTCTGGAATTTAGCTTGGCCTCTGCAACCTGTACTTCAAGCTTAAAACAACAACCAACAATTTATCCTTTGTTCATGAGCCTAGGTATTGGCTGGGCTCTGCTCTGTGGGCTGTAAGCTGGTGTCACACATGTGTGAGGGACCAGATTCTTGAGTGAGGAACCAGAACTTGTGCTTAGAAGGGCCTCATAACTGAGGTTTAATGCTGTGGTAACTATCTAGAAATTGTTAACACATTTAATGCATTTACCTTTGAATCTGTGTTTTTATACATGATGTACAACTGAGAGTTCACAGAGGGCTTAGGGCTGAGACTCACGTGTGGCCCACTTCCCACTATACCTCTCCCGCTCCACACTCCCAGTCCCAGGCTGTACTTCCAACCACCTTCTCCCTGAACCTTGGTGTCTGGGCCCCAACTGGCACCCCTCTCCTTTCCTCTGTTCCCCTCCCCCTGACCGTCACCCTCCCCACAATGGTGATCAAGCTCTGTAACCAGGAAAAGCTCATGTTATGCCATGATCCTCTGCTCATCTGAGAAAGGGGAGTTGGAAGAGTGTAGAGAGGCTCCAGCCAGTCATCCATGGTCCATGGCCTCTTGGAGTAGGTCATGGCAGTGGCCACATATGTTCTGGGCTGGCCACACCACAGCACATTGTGGTGGGTGATTTTGTACCAGTGAGCCCTTAATTCAGGTGACCAGCACACCCTGACCTGGAGGTTTCAACACCCTTGGGGGCCTCCTGTCTGCCACAGTGGGGTGGCAGCCCATGGGTTGGAAAAATGCCTGACTTGACTTCCCCACTCTCAACGTGGCCCCGGGGATCATTCCAGGAGCTGTGGAGGAAGAAGCCCAGGAGCTGTATTAGGCACAGCCTGACCCCAGGCTGCAGGGTGGGCATCAGAGACAAGTGTGAGAGGCTGCACTCAGCCAGGAGTGTCCTGAGGGGACTCCTTTGGTGTGCTCAGTGCCTGGGAAGACCAACTTTTCTTCCTCCTAAGCTTTTCTTCAGGTCATCTGGAGACATTCACCAAGGGTCAGTCACAAAATACAAATTATAAAACTTCGGTGATTCTGCATATGAGTTAAATGTACTTATGTTTGTACTTAAAACTGAAATTGCATGAGATAAAAGATGAATGTTAAAATTTAACATTTTAATTTTCTTTACTTAGAACAGCATTAAGTAGCAAATCAAAAAGCTATGCCACAAATTGAGAGAGAAACCATGAACTAAAGGGAACAACCTTTATATTTTAATGGACCTAATGGTACTTTTTCTGCTTTTTGAAAAGAGCCTCCTTACCATCGTTTAGCTCTGGGCCCCATGAATTCTGTAGCTGATGCTATGTGGCTGCAATTAGGCAGCAGCGTGGCTGGTGCTGGAACAGTCAACGTGGTTTCACTTGAATGTCTGTGGTCTTAGCAAAGACTCTGAAATGGCTGGGGCTATCTGGGACTCTCTCTTGGGGATCTGTCATCACCTAGCAGTCTTGCTTAAGCTTCTTGACACGGTGGCTTGCTCCCTAGAAGATGAAAATGAAGACAAGAGAGGTCTGAAACCTAGGACCAAAAGTCACACATTGCCACTTTCACTCCATTCTGTGGGTCAAAATAATTTGCAGGGACACCTCAGGTTTAATGGAGGGGACACAGATGCACTTCTTGATGGGAGATGTGGCAGGGGCATCCAGGGTGGAGAGGAATTGTGGAGAACCACACAACATTAAGCAGAGAACTGGTGGCTGAAGTTAGGCTAATGGCCAGAGACTGTTCCCGAGGAGGACACAGCAAGCCTAGTCAATCTGTAGTTTCTAGCTTTTGGACCCTGAGGGAGAGAGAATTATGCTTCCTTTTAGACTGCAGTTGTGTGGATTTTGACTTGGCATATCACCAATATCACCAGCCATTTTTCCTTTGAGATGGAAAGAGCCTGGTGGTCACAGGAAGTAGCCAGAGAGACAATGTCTGCCATTATCTGCAGAATTCCTGGATCCACTTATGCATACAACAACCATGGCCCTTATCATCCCACTGTGTGAGACAATACTGCTTTTATGCTTGAGTCAGCCTTGAATTTGATCTCTGTCACAGCCGCCCAAATATTCAGCAATACATCCGGTGCTATTGACAGGCTGCACACATTATTGTACATCATTCTCTCAAGAACATTATGTATCCTGTTGCTTAAGCCAAAAGCATAAAAATCATTTTCTTTTCTTTTCCTTTTTTCCCCCAGACCCTAAATCCAGTTCTTTAACATGTCTCTTTTACTCTATTCCAAACCAAAGCCCACATTCATCTACTGCTGACCGTGCTCTAGCCATCCTTTAAGCCAACATCCTATTTCTGCCTTTTGTAGAATCCTAAAAATCCCTCCTGTTCCTACTCTTATTTATTTATTTATTTTTGAGACAGATGAGACAGAGTCTCACTATGTCGCCCTGGGTAGAGTGCTGTGGTGTCACAGCTCACAGCAACCTCAACTCTTAGACTTCAGCAATTCTCTTGCCTCAGCCTCCCAAGTAGCTGGGACTACAGGCACCCACCAGAACGCCCAGCTATTTTTTGTTGCAGCTGTCATCATCGTTTAGCTGGCCTGGACAGGGTTCAAACCCGCCAGCCTCGGTGTATGTGGCTGGTGCCAGAACAACTGTGCTACGGGCTCTGAGCCTCTTATCTCCTTTTAATAAATCCTCATGTAACAGAGTAAATTTGAAAATAAAATGAGATCGTAACACTCCACTAATTAGGATCCTCCCATGGTTTCCATTGTTTTTAGATTGAAATCCCAACGTTTTAACAGCACCTGTAAGTCCTCTGTCCTGGTCCTATGTAACCCTCCAAGGAACACGGGGGCTGTCCCTTGAGCCCTCTTGCTTTTTCTGTCCTCAAGTCTCTCCTTCTCACTTCACCCTCAGGATTTCCTATGAGCTGCTCCAAGTTACCCTTCAGGATCCGGCTCAGATGTTTCTTTTTCAGACAGGTTCAACCTGAAGCCTCTATATATGTTTAAATGAGTGTCTTTTCATCATTCTATCCCATTTTGGGATAGAGATAATTTCTGTGTTAGGACTGACCATTCTGTGACATTATTTCATTTTTTGAAATTCAGGTTTGTTTGTTTATTATTTGCATTAGACTATTAAAATAGAAGGTTCATCAGGGTAGGTGCTCGCACAGTTGCCCATGCATTCAACAAAAAGTAGCAATATTAAAAACCAATAAAACAAAAATCCACCTTTATTAGGAACATACTATAATCCTCATTTTATTGATTTTAAAACAAAGGCTCAGAGAAGCTAAAACATTCATCTAAGATCACACACATGGGAAGGGCTGAAGCTGGCATGGAAGACAAGCTTTTCCTACCCCCAAACCCAAACCTTTGCTGCTCTCTTGTGCCCTCTTAACAAAGATTATCTACCCCTGGGTCATTTAAAAATGTTCTTTGGGTCAAGAATTGTTCCCAGGGGGACACTGAGGCCACAGGGCAACCAAATGGCATGTTGGCTCCTCCCTGTGGCTTTCTCACTGCTGACCACGCTTGGGGACACAGCTGTGAGGGTGGAAGGGCAGGAGGCAACACAAGGCCACTCACAGCCTCTAGTGGGTGAATACAAAGGGCTTCTTCTGACCCTCAAGGAAACATTTGGAGCTGCTTTTATATTTGGGGTTTTGTTTAATCAACAAATGAGTCACTTTCTTCCTTCCCTCTGGGAGGATGGGGGAAAATTCCTCTTGAGAGCTTAGGATAATTGAGTCAGTTTGGGCTGGATACTCCTTCCTCAACTTGCTCAGCTTTCTGCTCTGATGACCTCCTCCAGGGCCCTTCCTCCACCTCCAGTGTCTTTCTGTGACCTGAGCCTGCTCTTTTCATCGAAGGTACCAGTCATATTTATTGCATTCTCTGTGTGAGTATCTGTGTCTTCCAGGTCAGTGCAAGCTCCCTGGCATCAGGAACTTTATTTTACTTATCCACCTATGCCCAGGACCTAGGATGGTGTCTGGTGCAGAGTAGAAATTCATTATCTATTTGTTGAATGAATGAATGGATAAACACATCAGTGAGTCCTTCTGAGTGGGTTTAGAGCCACGGTTCTCAACCTGTAGGTCACCATCCCTTTGTAACAATGAAAATACAGCAGACATCAAGCATTAGGAAGGTTGAGAACCACTGGTTTAGAGTATGCTAACAAGGCCCCTCACTGTTGCCAGGAGTGAGAAGGCCCTGCTATCTGTGAGCTTCCTTGATGACCAGGCTCTTCCCCCTAAGTAGCTCCTTTGTCCTCCCAACCTTAGAGTTAGGGCTCTAATTATGCCCATTGTTCTGATGAGAAAGCTTAAGGTTTAAGAGGTTGGGTGACAGGTTTGCTGACTCCCTGAGGGCAAATGGCACTGCAGGGATTAAAATCCACTCTGTCCAACTCTAAAGGTCATGGTCTTTCAGCTGAGGAATATTACACAAGGCAAGGTGGGAGACTAATATTAATTGCAATATTGAAATAGAATTATAATGACTTAAAAGTATGGAAAATTGTCAAGCGTTCTTCTGCTCCCATTCTCTGCTAGGCTTCTGACATTTTCCCTTCAAAGTTGAATGAAATTTTATAGCTTTGTATGATCAGATTTTTCTTTTTTAATACGGCCCCAAGTTTTTTTTTCTTTCTTTTTGTGCCCTATGTTCTTTGCAGCGACAGCATTATTTCTAGAATTTTTTTTATTAAATCATAAACACGTAGATCATGTATTCATTAATGCATTTCTGTGGTACAATGTGCTGATTTCATATAGACTCTTCCTTTGCAGATTTAATTCTTCTGGTATGTGATGTTTATTGAACTTGGAATTTTAGTTAGGTAATTTGGAAAGCTGAACTCATCAACCGAGTTGTAAAAAACCTTTAACTATCAAGGATCAGACAAAGCCTCTGAACAAGTACCATGCAGGTACCACCTGCTCCATGGCAGCAGGGAGCCAGGGCAGAAGGACAAAGCAGTAATTAGGAGATTGCCCTGTGACATAGAGTAATGCAGCTATTCCTTAACTTACAATGACTGACTTCCCAGTAAACCTATAGTAAATTGGAAATATTGTAAGTTGAAAATGCATTTTTTTTGAGACAGAGTCTCACTTTGTCACCCTCTGTAGAGTGCTGTAGTGTCACAGTTTACAGCAACCTCAAACTCTTGGGCTTAAGCAATTCTCTTGCCTCAGCCTCCCAAGTAACTGGGACTACAGGCACCTGCCACAATGTCCAGCTATTTTTTAGAGATGGGGTCTTGCTCTGGCTCAAGCTAGTCTTGAACTCATAAGCTCAGACAATCCACTCGTATTGGTCCCCAGTGCTGGGATTACAGGCATGAGCCACCACACTCAGCCCTTGAAAATGCATTTAACCACTTAACCTACCAAACATCATAACTTAGCCTTACTCTTCTTTCCTTTCCTTTTCTCTTTCCCTTCCTTTCCCTCCCCTCCCCTCCCCTCCCCTTCCCTCCCCTCCCCATCCCTCTCCTCTCCTTTCTTTCTCTACCCTTCTTTTCCTTTTGACAGTCTCCCTCTGCTGCCCAGGCTAGAGTACTGGGGCTTTAGCTTAGCTCAAAGCAACCTCAGACTTTTGGGCTCAAGCAATCTTCCTGCCTCAGGATCCTGACTAGCTGGAACTACAAGCTCCTGCCACCACAACCAGCTATGTTTTCTATTTTTTGTAGAGACAGGGTCTTGAACACCTGAGCTCAAGTGATCCTCCTACCTCAGCCTCCCAGAGTGCTAGGATTAGGTGCATGAGCACCCTGCACACCTGACCTGCTTTAAATGTGCTCAGAACACTTATTTCCTACAGTTGGGCAAAATCATCTAATACAAGCCAATTTTGTCAGATTTAGGGGATGCAATCATATAATTTATTGACTACTGTATTGAAAGTAAAAAACTGGATGGCTGTATGGGCATCAGCATCAACACAGGCAGCTGAGTGTGCACAGGGCCTGAGGAATGTCTGTAGCATTGAACTAAAATTAACTGCTGGATGATGGGAATGAGACCACGACAGAGTCATCAGTTTCTTCCTCTCCTGACTGGGCTCAAGGATCACTGGTAGAAGGCAGCAGGGGCCTGGACACGCGTTGATAGTTCTGCAGGAAGGTTTCAAGACTGCCTGTGCATTTTGTTTCTTCTTTTCCTAATATATTTCTCTATAGCAAGCAAGAGCATCCGGCCTGTCTTTATGTAGAGTCTCATCCCAAGGGTATTTGGCCTTCCTCTTCCTTACCTCCCCAGAACCAGAAGACACAGATGGGCGTTTTGTAGACATGATGGGATATGAAAACACATGACATCCAGAAACACTGGCCACACGGTCCACGGGAGAGGATTGGTTGTTTACCATCAGGATTACATGGCTGACCAAGGCCTGTGGCTGCTGCCGCCCAGCACCAGCAGAGAGCGACCTACTGACACTGTTAGTCTGGGCAAAGACCAAATTCAATGTACAGTTCCTGCTGCATGGGTACTGCTTTTGGGCGCTCATAAAGTTGAAAACTCATGAGTCAAAACTCTGGTAGTAGGGAATTATCTGTAGTCCATTTTAGAAAACTTTCATATTTTTTTTCTCTTCATTGAGCTTGGGCTATAATGTTACCTAAATTCCATGTATACCTATCTCATCCCTAGCCAAATGATGAACTAGAGCAATTCTGGAATGCTATAAACTCCTCTCAGACCACACCCTACTATGCCCTCCTTCCCCCTACAGAGGTCCTCACTTCCCATCCCAGAGATAAGTTGGGTTGGGTTCTGAACTTTGTGTTAGGAGATAATGTGGTATCTCCTTACTAAGTAAGATGACTGTGACTGTGTTACGTGGCTCTCATTCCTGCAGGTGTTTTTCTTTCTATTATGTTGACCTATCAAGATCTGTTGATCTGTTTTCCTATGATAGACATTTGAGTGGTGAGTATGGGGCCAGCCAGGAGTCGCGTTTCCTTGAAGCAGAGCCTGAAGCTTGAGTCCACATGAAGAAGGTGCTCTTCAAAGGAACCATGAAGGAGGTGAGGGAAGCAGGATGGGGAAAGCCCAGGACTAGGAGAGAGGCTAAAGATGAATGTGGGTTCAGGTGACCCAGAGAGCTCTGCAGCACAAATTGCAGCACAGAGTCTGTCCTGCCGTAAGGGAAGGGGGTGGGGCTTTTGCACTCTGTAGCTCTCAGTCCTGTTCCAGGGTACCCAAGTTAGGGGGCTCCTCTTAGATACCTTTGGGAAAGGCAGTTCCAGTGGCCTGGAGCAGTGCTCTGAGAAGGTAGCCGGTGCACACCATTATCAATGGCCACTGCAGCAGGGAAGCACTTGACCTTGGGGACACTAACCGTATCTGCTTCACAGCTCATATAAAACATACTGCTACTGCAGTCAGGATTAACATGAGCCAAGTGAATCAAGGAGAGAGCACCAAATTTAAGGAAGTGCTCACTCTCAAGGCTGTGCACAATGCAGGGTAAGCACTCATGTGACCCTGAGAATGACAGCCTCCTTAAATTCAGCAGCCTAGCTGTCACACTGGCACACTGGGCTCACCTTAGTTGGAGAATTACTGCTATGCTTTGTGGTTTGGGTGAGTATGTGCTTGTGTATTTGCTACATACAGACTTACCAATGGAATTGCTAAGCCACAGGGTCCATGGGTATGTTTATGTTCAGCTTCAGTAGGTACGCTTAGAGGTTTTCCAAAAATGGTTACATCAATTTTTATACCTTCTAACAGAGTATTGAATTCCAATGCTACACATTCTTGGTATTTTCAATCCTTCTAATTTTAGCTGTTCTGGTGAGAAGTGCTGGTATGTCAGGGAGTTAATTTATATTTTCCTGACGACTAACAATATTGAACACATTCTCACGTTTATCCACTAGGCATATTCAGTGCATTGCTTTTTTTGTCCAAATGTGTATCTGACTTTTATTGACTTATAAAAGTGAGTGTGTGTGTGTTTTACCTTCTATACTTATTGTTTATAGGTGATATGTATTGAAAATATCTTGTTTCCACTCTATGGCTTTCTATTTTACACATTTAATGGTATCTTTTAATAAAAATAAATTTCTAATTTTAATGCAGTTCAATTTTTTTTTTAGACAGTCTTACTTTGTCACCCTCAGTAGAGTGTCGTGGTGTCATAGCTCACAGCAACCTCCAACTTCTGGGCATAGGTGATTCTCTTGTCTCAACCTCCCAAGTAGCTGGGACTACAGGCTCCCGCCACCAATGCCCAGCTGTTTTTTGTTGTAGTTTGGTCGGGGCTGGGTTCAAACCCACCACTCTCAGTATATGGGGTCAGCACCCACTGAGCCACAGGTGCCA
Organism: Galago senegalensis; assembly: GCA_963575145.1. NCBI lineage: Eukaryota > Metazoa > Chordata > Mammalia > Primates > Galagidae > Galago > Galago senegalensis. The sequence goes on along the minus strand of CAUYTI010091833.1, from coordinate 18,443 downwards.
TCCCAATGTAGTCCAACTTTTAGCAATGTTCTCCTTAGTGGTTCTGTTTAAGAAAGTGGTACTACTCCAAGGTCATATATACTTTACATCCAGAAGCTTTATTTTTTATATTTAAATACATGTTTATTTTAGAACATTTTTAGATTTCCAGACAAGTTGCAAAGATAAGACAAAGTTCCCACCTAGTCTCCACCCAGCGTCCCCTATCTTCTATCACTATGGTACATTCACCATTATAAATGAACCAATAATGATATGTTGTTATTAACTAAAGTCCATACCTTATTGGGGATTTTCATGGGTTTTTCCAATATCATTTTTGTCTCAAGATCTCATCTGGGATACCACATTACATTTGATCATCTTGTCTCTTTAAATGTCTCCTCCTTGGGTCTGGGTGGTGACAACTTCTTAGAACTTTCCTGTTTTCGATGACTTTGACAATCTGTTAATCAAATGATTTGTAGAATGTCCCTCAATTTGACTTTGTCTGAAGTTTTTATTATGCTTAGCCTAGAGTTATAAATTTTGGGGAGAAAGACCACAGGAGTGAAGTGTGCCCTCAAAACATGATACTGAGGACACAGACCATCAACACGATTTATTATCGATGGTGTCAGCTTTCATCACCTGGCTAAAATAATGTTCCCAGGTCTCTCCACTGTGTGGATAGTCCCTTCTCCACCTTTCTCATACTTCGCTCTTCAGAGCAAGTTACTAAGCACAGCCCACACTTAAGGGGTGGGGAGTTACACTTCACCTCCCAAGGGCAGAGAAGCTGCATCAATTATTTAGAATTCTTCTGTATGAAAGATTTGTCTCTCCTCCCACATTTATTTTCAATCATTTATTTGCATGGATATGTATTTATGAATATTTATTTCATATTATGGGTTATTTATTTATTTGCTCAAATTGCTCCAGCTTTGGCCAGTGACTGTGTTAGCTCAATATGCCCCTTTCATTGTAACCTCATCCTGTTTTTTGTTTTTGTTTTTTGATCTCTTCTTTACTTTTTAGCACCTCAATATGATTCAAATTCATTTTGCCTAGTCCATGCTGTAGCACTAGAATCAGCCATTTCTACAAAGAGCCCTGGTTCCTTTCTTAGAAAAAGGTTTTAGAATCCAAAATATGGGTGTTAGGTGTGCTTGTTACTACTTGTGTCATTACTTCCAAGACTTTTCAGAGGACCATTATAGAAAAATTACTTAGTGATCCTCCTTAAAGCATGGCAGGGAAAACTTTACTCAAGGCCAACACAACTGCTATAGGGTCCACTGAAACATATCTTGCAATGGGGGAGAGAGATTGGACTCAACTCTGGTGGAGATTTAGAGCCAAGGAACAATGAAGGAGTGGGTAGATGGAAAATCACTGAGAAGAGACATCCGTGGGTAAGAGTGATTCTGGCTAAACCAACCTGACCGGAATCTTGATGAAGGCAGGCTAGGGTGCTCAGAAATCACCCAGTGGGGTGGAGGATGAGGAATCTGATCAAATGCAGAAGATGGGGGGAGGTCTTGCTAAACTGACTTAGCAGGATTCGTTGTTAAAATCGGATTTAAGAAGGAAGTACACAAATATGCCTTGCAAAAGATTCAGGACCCTGACTTAATTATGACCAAGCAAGGAATCTTGGTCAGCACAGAGCTCAGAAATATATGTATGTGTACTAAAACCATTTATATGTGTATACACACATCCATAATTATTTTTATGCCTATTCAGTAGGTATCCATATTAAGCTAAATATTAGTTCACACTGAAACCTCCAACTTGGATTCAGTACCGCATTCTAGCCTTCCCGGTCACCTGTGAACTCCCACCCAACAGTGAGGAGTCAGCTTTCTGCAATGCACTATCCATTTAGGCATTGTCTAAGCACAGTGCACTTTCACAGCGGGCTTCAGGACTGTTAACCGAGGAGACACAACATTACCAACCAGAGTTCAGAGCCTGAGTGCAGTTCTTTCCGTCTTTGGCCTAATGGTTTCCACTCCTTTCTAAAGTTACACAGATCAGTACCTCTTTTCCCATCCCCTTCAGAGAGTTATATCATACATTTGTAATCTAGTTTGATTCATTTCTACAATCTGCATTTCAGCTCAAGATCACCTGCCCTCCTACTTTTAAAAACTTGCATGCTCTTTGTGCTAGGAAGTCTAAGGGGTATTAACAGATGAACAGTATCATGTAGCCATCACTACATTACCATAAAAAATAGTTTCATATTCTTAAAAAATCCCCTGGACTTCACTTAATCAACCCCCTCCCATTCCCATACCCAGGGAAACCAGTAATCTGGTTTAAAGTTTTACCTTTTCAGAACATTTTATTTATTTTTTATTTTATTTTTTGAGACAGAGTCTCACTATGTCACCCTCAGTAGAGTGCTGTGATGTCACAGCTCACAGCAACCTCAAGGTCTTGGGCTTAAGCTTGCCTCAGCCTCCCAAGTAGCTGGGACTACAGCTAGTTATGAATGATAGCTCATGGTTGTTCTAATTTGCATTTCTCTAATGATAATTAATGTTGAGCATGTTTTCATGTACTTGTTTACCATTGTAGTGTTCTTTAGTGAGGTGTCTGTTTGAATCTTTTGCCTGTTTTAAATTGGGCTGTCTTCTTATTGCTAAGTTTTAAGACTCCTTTGCATATTCTGCACTTACGTGTTTGACCAGATATGTGATTTTCCATAATTTAGGTCCCATTTCTTCCCATTCACTTAACAGTGTCTTTCATGGAGTAAAAGTTTTTAATTTTAGTTAATCCCATATTATCTATTTTCCTTTTGTTATAAAGTCTGTTTTTCAATTTTATAACAGTTTTTGGTGTTATATCTCAAAACTGTACATAAACAGAATATACAACTGTAAGATAAGATAAAATAAAATAATGAAATAAAATAAAATCTCATAGCCAAACACAGGTCACAAAGATTTTCTCTGTGACTTCTTTTAGATGTTTTATAACTTTGCATTTTACATTTAAGTCTATAATCCATTTTGAGTTAATTAGATGCTTTATTTTTTAAGCTTTTACATTTAGATCTAACAGCTTCATGGATTGATTTTTTGTAGGGTACAAAGTGAGGGTCAAAACTCATTTTTTCCATGTGAATTTTAGTTGACACAGCACTATTTATAGAAGATTGTCCATTACTCATTACTCTGTAGTGTCACCTTTGTCATAAATAAAGTGTCCTTATCTGACTGGCTCTATTTCTGGACTGTATTCTGGTTCATTGGTATATTGGTCTGCCCTTGCACCAGAGCCATCCTGTCTTAATTAATGTGGCTTTACAAGAAGCATTTATACTGGTTAGTGTAAATCCTCCGAGTTCTTTAGAATTGCTTTGAGTCCCCCTCCCCCACCAGCCATTAGGCTTTTTGTATTTCATATAAATTTGACAATCAGCTTGAAATTTCCATAAGGAAATTTGGAACACATGTGTAAATTAATTAGCGATAACACAACATTGAATCCTAATAATATTAGCTCCTTCAAGGCATGAACATGATATATCCTGACATTTATTTAGGTCTTCTTGAATTCCCCCGTTTTGGAATTTTGAAGTTCTTTAGTTAGCATATAGGTATATATAGATTTCATTAATTTTTGATTGCTCATTATTTTTACATAGAAATCCAACTAACTTGTGGTTTGTGTGCAGTGATTAAGTGTAATAGTTTTCTGTATTCTTTCTTTGGGTGCTGGGCTGGATATCTCCCATTTGCTTCTCTAGATAACTTCTCGCTGCATTTCTGTGCCCCAATGAAATTATGATCAATGTATCTAGTGGCCTCTGGCTCCCTGCTGAGCTTGGTCCAAGGGCTGTGGGGAGGGATGAGTTTGCAGCCAGGGTGATTACTCCTCTGGTCCCATCCCTCTCCCATTGCCACTGGCTGGCTGGCTCTCAACAGAGGGTAGTAGCTGCTCTCAAAACAGCTGAATCTACAGGATTCTTTTCCTCATTTCTAAAATCCCTTGTTCCCTTCAGTTTAGAGGTAACAAAATCCTGAGAGCTCCTGGCCCTGAGTTCCTCCCTACCCCTTGTGTTTCATTCTGCCTACAATTTTGTAGTCATCCTATGGTCAAACTCTACTTCACATCCCCCAACCTGCACGTGCTATCAGGTCCTCTTGAGATCTTCACCGAGACAAGTGCCGTGAGCCCATAATTGCAGCAATGGGAAGCTGAGAGTTCAAAAGCAGGTTCTTACGGAAATCAGAGCTACGTCATCTTCACTTTGCTCCTTTGTTTCCACCTCTGTCTATGAAATGGCACTAATTGTTGGTTGCTGGTTCAGAGTATTTTCCAATGTGCAAGATCGTCCTCACACTTAGGAGATATTATATCCATGCTGATTTCCAGACCAAGCCATTCACAGGCCCCCACCCCACCCCTTCACGAGGCCATGCACTTGCTTTTGGGCCATGAATCCATGGGCATCCCTCCCTTGTCTAATTTCATTGCAGTAACAACTGTTCCCTGGTCTAAGACACCATCGCAGAGCATAAGGTATTTCGTAGGTCCATAGATTGGGTAAGAGTCAGAGTTGGAAAAGCAAATTCAAATCTACAATAAGTGTCAATTCCAGTGATGACAAATTTCTGATTCAAACAAATGAAACTCATTTTAGCCACTTTGCCTCAGCTAGGCTGGCTGACTGTCTCTCAGAATGATGCCATTAAGGTCCTCCGGGCTGACTGCTGCTTCTGCAAAGTGCTCGCCGAGCAATGGCAGTGAGTGTGTCAGCCCAGGTGAGGGGAAGCCATGCTTTCAAGAATAACCTCTGCCCATTCTGCTGTGGACACTTGTCCACAAGCTCTTTGAGCAAGCATGCAAACTGTAGGGAAAGGAGGCTGACTGCTTTTGGTAACAAGCAAACAACAATAACAACAACAATAAAACCACAAAACCTTAGACACATGATTATTAAAGACCTCTTCCACAAAAAATTATTTTAGAGAATAATTTCAAGGGACATAATTTAAATGTTTGTTATTATTGAAAGCAACACACAGACTTGGTTAACTTATGTCAAATATAATTTATTGGAGAGTTATGAGGTCACTTACACTTTGAAGGGGATGCTGAAGACCCAGGCATCAGGAGGCTCCCAGGTTGTAGTCCCGGGACAGTGGTTAGGGTGGCTGTGTAATTTATCATCATCTCAAGCAGCTCCTTTGAGCCACAAAGGGAAATGCCACAGATAATTGTATTGACAACATGCATGCCTTACAGTGCAGGACCACAAAGGGACAGTTTCCTTGGATGTTCCAATGAGGAAGCTTCATTGGAACCTGCTGCATCTCATCCTGCTGCATCTCATCCCTTGGGAGACAGAGGTTGCAGGGCTGGGTAACCTGTGCACACCATGAACAGGGCAACTCAGGGAAATCCGATTGACAGTCTCACTGAAACTACAGTTAAGAGCAGAGCTGCCCCCCGTGCCCACCCTAAAATAAAATCAAAAGAGTCTTAGTAGATTTAAAAACAAAACAAAACAAAAAACACTGAACTGACAAAACAGCAAATGGCTAGTTCTCCAGAGGTGTATGAGAAATAACTGAGCCCCAAAGGACGTATTTTTTGGTAGAAAAATTGCACGCTTGAAGTTTCTGCTGAGCAGCGTCATGCAGTGAAAAAAATAACAAGGTTATTTGGAGTCAGGAGGCCTGGGTTGAATTCCTGACCCCAGCTCTTTGGCTGGTGCATGCAAGACGTTTCACCTCTTTTAGGCTCTAACTTGGGGATCAAGAAGGCAGGCAGGAATAGGATTACTCTGAACACTAAATGAAACCACTTACAGTAAGTGCTCGTTGGAGGCCAGCACACTGTAGGCTTTCAATAACTCATCCTTCTGGCACCTCCATCTTATTCTTTCCTCAGAAAGGAAATCAGTTTTCTTCCAGTAGAAAGAACTCAGTCTTTGGAGATGGACAAATCTGGAACTGGTTCCTGATACTGCCGTTTATTAATGATACGACCTTAGGCAAGTTTTGTAACGTCTCCAACCTCCAGGGTATTTTATGAGATGAGGCGCAAATGAGATAAGGTTTGGGGAGTGCCTGGTGCCCTCTCCAGCAGCAGTAGGTGCTCAGTGAACACAGCACCATTGGCATGCTCATTTTCGGCTCATCAGAGCTCCTCGGTGCTTCTGAGATAAACAAGAACCCCTGCAGCAAAATCAAATGTTCTCAAACCACAGAGCAAATAAGCAATTTGTCAGGAAGTCCAGAAGATAAGAAGGCGTGAATAATTTCCAGGTATCCTCCATGGGCCCACAACATTCTCTGGTGATTCTGGGAAAATCTGCAAAAATCAGCTGCCAGCCTACATTTGAACAGAGGGGAGCTGATCATATAACCCCTAGAGATAGAATCCCAAACATTGAAATCTTGAAAGATCAAGATTCCCAAAATATGTGTATAATTCTGGAAAAAATGATAAGAAATTCTTTAGAAGATATTTATTTACATTTTTAAAAAGGGATTTATTTGAGAAACCTAACAGGACAGAACTTTTTTTTAAATTCCAGATTAACATGAGTGTACAAAGGATGAGGTTACAAGGTCTGTGTTTGTTAGGTGAGGTCCCTGTTGTAGCTGTGCCCTCACCCAGGAGGTATGCCACGTACCCTTACACTGTGCACAGATTAAGTGGGGGCACACAAATCTTCTTCCCGGCTCCTTCCTCCCCCGTTCCTCCTTCCCCCTCCTCCCAACTTGAATTCAGTTGTCTCCTGTCTTCATATTAGTATTGGAAGTGTTAGATACTTGCTTTTCTATTCTTGTGATACTTTACTAAAGAGAATGTTCTCTAAGTTTATACCGATTAATACAAAAATTGTAAAGTCTCCTTCTTTTATGATTGAATAATATCCCATGGTATATACTTACTGCAGTTTATTAATCCATTCACGGGGATGATGGGCCGTTGGGTTGATCCTACATCTTGGAAATTATAAATTGACCTGCAATAAACAATTTAGCGCAAATGCAAGGAGAACATTTTATAGGTCAACTTGCACAACAGGACATATTAATATTATACACCTTTTTATAAGAACACTCAGGCAGACTAATGACAATCACAAAGGTATAACAGTTATCAGCAGACAAACCATATTCATAACAAAATGGCTTGTATAACTGTGGTCATCTGAAATACCAAGACAGAAGTCTTTTGAAGAGATTGAAAACCTTGATGGGTCATCATTTATATGCAGTCACCTAAAGAGCTAAGATCTCAAGAAATTTTAACTTTCACAAATGCAGATGAACAAAAAGGACATCTCCTTACTCACTGAAGAGGTTTTAAAGTTTTGTATGCACACACAATGATGGCACACAAAGTCAACAAGACGAGAATGCTCTTTTGTGGAGTCAATCGTGTAAAAAATGCATAAAACAAATTAGAACTCCTCTTTGTGCAGTCGATACTTCCAGTATTGGCAGTGAGGTGACTATGAAATACATAGCATAGCAAATCGAAAAAATGGTACTGACAATTTACAATAGTAGGGAAAAGCAACTAACAGAAGGCAAAATGCCCAAACAACAGCTAAAAAGGAAATTCAACATGTAGAAGTGTATTGTAGAGATAGATGACGGGCAATTGCATAGATGTGGCCCATAAGAGCTGGCAGACTTTCAGGATCCTTCAGGACGTTTTGAAGTCTAGCATCAGGATGAATAGACCTTTCCCCCCCTTTAGGGCACGGTTTTCCTCAGAGAATCCATTCACCTTCATTCTCTACATGCTGCTCTTTTAGAAATTCTTCTAGGATACACCAACGTGAGCATTTCCTAGGAAATGTTCCCATCTTCCATGTTGCTTGGGGTATGTGGAGATCCACTCTGCCTGTGCTCATCTGCAGACCACAGATTTGGCAGAAGCGAGACTGGTGGTGAAATAGCAGCACAAGTGTCTTTTTCTCCTGCCATGAGCATGATTATTTTCAGGCCAGTCAGTAACTTCGCTGGCTTCTTCCGCAACTGTGGCTTTAATGTATTAAAAGCTCCTAGAATTCCATCAGCTAGAAGGAATGCCAGTGTAGACAAATGACGCATCTTCAAACTGGAGTCATAGTCACCATACTGTGTGGCCGTCCACTCTGAGTTTTCCATCAAATGCATTGAGCCGAATAATGCATTTGTTGTGCAAAGAAACAATAATGCATTGTTTCTTTGTTGCCAAAGAAACAAACTTCATTGGCAACACCTTAAAATTCACTTTTAGAATCCTTGATTGCATCTAATTCAAAATCTCTTATGGTTTGGGGATTCAAATAGATGTTATGGATTGAAGCTTTGATTTTTATCTTTCAACATTTAGAATTGTAGCTTTTAGGATTAGGCTTCCCTTCTGAACAGAGAAATTCCTCCTCTTCTAGAATGAAACTTGGGAATCCAGTGGACCTGTTCCTCCTGCTCCCATTTCCACCAGTTGCACCTGTTGGCTGAGAAGCTTGGGGAGCAATAGGAATCTTAGACATCTGGACTGGAAGAGAGGTATGAATTTTATTTCCATAATAAAATAATCATGTATTTGACTTTAGGAATCACTACCTATTTCTAACCTTGACTTTTTCATCAACCATACAAAATGGGGCTTTGAAGCACAGGCAAGCAGCACCCACGGGTCCCAGACTCTGCCCCGCCCCAGCCCACAAATCTGTGAATACATCAGGTTACTTCCTCCTACTGAGCTCAGAGGGGCTTCAGAATCCTTCTCTAGGCAGCCACTGTGACTCAGCCAAGGTTAGTTCAAGCAGTAGACCGGGTTCACTGCAGCGACGCTTACTGTTTGGGAGCGTACTGTGTGTGTTCTGTGTCCCAGCTTGCTCAAGCCTCGTAGCGTGGCAGCTCCTGCTGCTCTCTCCATTTCCCTCGCTTCTCTTCATGGTGCAACCTGAGGCCAGGGTCCCCCCACACTGTCTATATGACTGTCCCATGTGTGGTCATGGTCCTGGCCTTGCCCCACGGATATCATCACCCACAGATTGAACGGGCTTTGCTAACAAGGCCTTTGATCAGCAGTGCTTTTTCTCACCTGCATAGCCCTATCAGTGAACTGCTATGCACTCCCTTTTTATACAGGGAGAAACAGGCTCCATGGGGTAAAGGAATTCACTCAGAGTTGGGTTTGGGTTTTAAAGGTGGAGTTTTAAATCAAAAATACTTAAAGGGGACAAAAGAGGAATTTCTAGTCCCCCAGAGAGGATCGAGGCTGATCGAGTCGGTACTGTGAAGGGAAAACAGCACGGTTAGGAGTCAGGGATTGTGGGATCTGGGCTGTCTCTGTAGCTGACCGGGTTGGCCTTCAACACATCACTTGGCCTCCCAAGCGATGGTCTCCGTCAGTCTCTGTCCACTTACAATGTGGGCATCATCACTTGACCTTGCTGTCTCTCAGGACCGTGTGTGTGCAGAGATAGAAATCAGTGTCACTGGCCTTCCTACCCTTATTCCTGCTGCTCCTTTCAGAGCAACCTGTCTTGACTCCAATCTTTGTGGCCCCAGCTCCAGACCTGAGGCTGGTGTCACTTCACTGGGGTCTCCAGCACAGCAGGAGAGGAAGCAGGACACAAAATCCTCAATCTTCTCTGAGGCACACAGCCAAGGGTTTCTGCCTGGGCTGGTGCAGGATTAGGGTAGAGATGGGAGCCTGGGAAGGGCTCCAAGCAAGTAAAAGGGAGACTGAGGATCAGGATGCTGTCTGGGCGGAGCTCCAGGCTGCTCACTGTGGGGAAGAGGCCGAGCTCAGTGAGGAAGACACGTAGTGGGGGCTTAACGAGGCCCAGGCAGCAGGGGTGCATCTCGGGATCCCAGTTACTAGACAGCAGCAGTGAGATGACGCTCAGATTCCATCTGTGTTGTCCACTTAGGGCTCTGAGCTAAATAAAGCAGATTGACTCTTGAGAAGGTAAAGGGTCAGGGGTAGAACTGGAGGTAGGTACACACAGACACAGCCACCACGAAGGACCACCTGCTCAGCTCAGACTTCTCAGAGCCTCCTGTTCTGTCCGCCTGCAGTTTAAAATAAGTCAAAAGCTACAAAGGCTGTTGCAGATCTCCATTCGTCACCTTGTCCCAGTTTAAGGTGCTGCACTTGGCCTGTCAGTGCAGATGACATTTGACCCTGAGTGACTTCCAAGATTCCTTGCTTCTACATTTTTGGTCAAGTTACACATGGTGTGTAACTTGGAAAACTGCTTCCAAGTGCCTGTGAAGATTTCACCTTCAACATGCCTAAGGAAGCATGGTGAGTGCTATGGACTGAATTTCTGTGTCTCCTCCAAAATTCATGTTGAAACTTAATCCCCAGTGCAACTTTTCAAAGAGGCAGGCCTTCAGGAAGTGATTAGGCCATGAGAATCCCCCTTGTGGATGGGATTAGTGCCTTACACAAGGGCTGGAAAGAACTAGCTGGGCCGGTTTGCCTTTCTGCCATGTGAGGACACAGCCTTTGTCCCCTCCAGAGGACATAGTGACAAAGTGCTCTATTGGAAGCAGAGTCTGTCACCTCATCAGACTGCGACCTTGATGATGCTGGACGTCCGGCCTCCACAACTGGGGGAAATAAATGTCTGCTCTTTGCAAATTACCCAGTCTAAGGTATTTTGCTGCAGTGGCATGAACGACCAAGACATTGGGCCTTTCAGGCGAGTAAATACCAAGCAGAACTGAAGTCTCCTAGATGAAAAAATGTTGAGGGTCTGTTTTCTAGCAATCAGAGACTGCCCCACTAACTAATGAGATAACCTCCGCAAAGAGATGTGCTAAGAATCCTTTTCTTGTTTTCCAGATTGATCTTTCCAAAGCTATCGTGTCTTACTCAGTTGTTTCCCAGTCCCCTACATGCTAAGGGTAAGGCACAATCTCCTTACCTTGACTTAAAAGCCAAACCGTTATCTGACCCAGGCTGCCTCTCTGGTGTCCACACTTGTTTGCACTATTCTGAACATAGCCTCACTCCCTGGGCCCCAGGCATATCGGAGTCATCTCTGGTCACTGGACTGGCTGGATCCTAGCATGACTCTCTATTTTCACATGTTGGTCAATTCCATTCATTTTTGTTGGGTGTCTCAAGTGTGCCATGCTGAGTGGTAGGGTCAGAGGAGAGAGAACAGGGCAAATTCCCTATGTTACGTGTCTTACCTTCTAAGGAAGAAACAGACATTGAAGTAACATAAATATCTAAAGAAATGTCAGTGATGAACTCTCTGAGGGGAGGTGACACACACAGAGGGCAGCAGAGGCTCCTGCTCTGAAGGGCTGGGTAGGGGAGGGTCTCTGAGGGAGGTGCATGAGCAGGAGCAGCGGTAAAGGACGGGCAAGCATGGCAACACCTGCCGAAGGAGGGACACTCCGGGCTGGGGGACAGTGGGTCATGCTGGGACACAGGTCAGAACAGCCCCTCGGTCACAGAGTCGCATTCAAGCAGCAGACAGGGGCACGGAGGCAGCGATTCCACAGTAGCTGCCACAGTCACCCAGATCATAAACCACGCGCAGTGTGATGCATATTATGAAAATGAGGGTTGTGATGAAACTGAAACTCATCCGAGCCACTCAGATCCATTCTCTCAATTTTCCAGCTCCAGTTTCTAGAGTCTTATCTCTGCTCCACATCTGGAAAGTTTTAGGGGGGTGGAGCATGGTGGCCACCAAGTAGAAAATGTTCCCCACTTGTCTTCCCCTCAGAACCGCTTGAGATGTCTGGGCCCACCACATACCTGCTGAGTGAGCTTCCTGGAGGTGGGCCGGGGATTTCAAGTTTAAAGAGGGACCTGATACAAAGTCGCCCCCGAAAGCTCCTATCCAACACCCCGACGTTTTATATCTGGCACCTACACGGCTGAGAGGAGAGTGAGCTCCCCTTCCTGCCACCCTGCTAAAACTCTGTGTATTGGGGGGCAGATGAAATAATTAAAAATCAGTCTTTTATGTTGAGCATAAATCTGTTTGTAATTTTACAGTCTCTATCAAACTTGTATAGTAAGTTGCAGTGGTCCTCGGAGATATTTTGTTTTATTACCCAAAGTTTTAATGTTTAAGATTTTTAATGACAGATGTAGTGAGATTTTACTTGTATGACTCCTCTTGAAAAATTAGGGGATCTGTGAACAGGGAGCAAGATGGCAGATGCAGACCGAGCCCCACTGCTGCCATCCAGCAGGCTTGAGTCGCCCCCCGCACCTGTACGCTGTCGGCCCCGCCCTTCTATGTGGAGGATTGGAGACTTCTCTTTCCTGTCTCTTCTGGAAAGGGCAGACAATTCGTCCTACAATCACCCGTCCTGCCCTGGATTTAGTGAGCATGTAACTTCCAGCCTGCATACTACTCACCACGTTCATATCCCTGACAGGGTCAGATCCTCAACCCTTTGCCATCTTGCTTTCTGCTCTGGATCCTTCAGGGTTTTTTTAAGTTTTTTTTTTTTTTTCATAAAGGCAAGAAGCAAGATGTGTTCCTTGGGTGCCTCATACGGCACCTTCGGGTTTTCAGATTTGTCTCCCTCTTGAAAACCCTGGGTCTGTACATCTTCATTCTTGTCGGCTCTGCTCTGGTTCCGTTTCATTTCGATATCCCTTTGACATTTTAATTTTACTCTCCTTTCATTTATTTGCTGCCTGCCTAATTCTCCCACACATTATTCACGATTTTATTAAGAGATTATTGCTTACCTGTGAAATAAATCTCTTCACATCTCAGTAGCTGCCAGTTCAGGTTCAGCTAATAATGTCCTCCCTTGATCTTTTGCAAACAGTTTCACACTTCATTAAGTATCTTGGTAAACCTTCCCAACACACGCACAGACACTTACCCACACACTAACATGCAGCAGGAGACCAATTTCCCTATTTATGAGACTTTCTGATAAGCTGGAAATTGTCTCCTTGGGAAGGAATGCTTTTACAAGTGTTTTGAAAAGGAGAACAAAAAGTGAGTCCAGCCTGCATCCCAGACTGACCACCTTGTGCTGGCCTGAGAATTAGCCATGGTCAGTTATCCAACAAGGGAAGAGTTGTCAGCATAAGATATAGGGAAAAGTTTAAATTTTTAGGGGAAAATCAAGGAGAAAATAGAAAGGAGGTACCTGGTGACTGTGTGGGACAGTGACAGCCCACAGACAAGTGGCCACAGAAGGACTTTTGTAGGAAAGGAATGTTCCACCAACTTCCATCTACTTCCCATCTTTAGTAAAGTCTACACTGAATTTTTGGGGGGACAGTGGCCTTCTCCAGAGGAAGGCAGAGCTTTGCCAAGTTTGGTATCTAGGTTTTGAGAGGTCTAAAGCAGTGAGGGTTTGGCCCAGGAACCAGAGATGGAAGAGGTCATGTGAGGAAAATTCTGAGAGAATCGAAGACATGTTAGAGAAGGTTTATCAGGCCAGGGGTGGATGCTGAGCTGATAATTCCAGTTCTCCAAGATGCAGAGGGCCTCAGATGTCCTCTGAGTTACCTATACTTTGCATTTACCTATTGATTAAAATATAATTTGTCTATATTTATGTCCTTAAAGTGAGCCACATGAATACTTCTGTAATGTATTGCCAGATTTTTAACAAAATCTCACCCTAGGTTAGAGATGAGGGTGTAGTGATCAAGTTTTATAGACCCACAGAAGATAAGGAATGGACAAGAACTTAAGGATCCTGTCTTCAAGAGGTGTCTGAATCTTCTTGACTCCTGGACTACACACCTGTAAACTATATTTAAACACTTCCACTGGAGGGACTACTTGAATCAACCCAACCCATTCTTGAACAATTATAAAATAGCCCAACCCATTCTCGAACAATTATAAAATAAAAAATAACCGCTTTAGACGGAGACAAATTCTTCCCCCCATAATTTTCTCTAATTGCCTACACCTGGGTGCACCTAGAACATTGCCTTTGCTGTGACAGTCCTTACGATATTTTAAAGATGAGCAAGTTGTCAGACCACTTTCTTGGTGTTAATTACTTTCCTTTCCAATGTTCTCTATGACATGATTTTGACCCCTCTGAACATTCTAGTAACCCTTTACTGGATGAACTCCTTCCTGTAGGTGTGTATACTAAAAAGACGTAAGCCTCAGAATTGAACATGCTACTCGAGACACGTTGTGGACAGCGTGGTCCTACTCTAGATCTGGTATCACCTCTCCAGCCACGGCGAGTTTTCACGTTCGTGTCCTTCCCCCAGCATAATAATGTAAGGTAAAATAGGGGCGAGTTTTGTCCCAGTTTTTGACCAGCTTTGTCACACCCACTTTGTAGTTAGAACAACTTCCACCTCAGGGAATCCTGCCATAGGTCAGACGGTCTTTACTTTGGAATGTAAACTCTAAACCAACAGGCACATGAATCAGAGAGTGATCAGCCTGACCTAGTTCTAATTTCTACGAGGCCTTCACAAGGTGCCTGAAGTTGTTCCAGTAGACTACTATGAGAACTCAAGTGTCTGGGATGAATGTCAGTAGAGGCCGTACAATTCAGAGTACACTCAGCCAAAACTTGGCTCTGCCTTTCTTAATCTCTTACCATCCTAGAAGTGTTCAGTGAAGCTGTTATCTTTTCAGTACTATATTGCCAATTAAAACATTTGGCGGCTTCGTATATTTTTAAGAAATTAATTTAGCATCCTGTAAACACATCACCACTTGGCCCGCAAAAGCTGGAACTGAAAGGAGGATAAATAAGACAGATGCACAGAAGGAGAGTGAAAAATAGATTTGTTTTTCTCTAAATTAAATTACTCCTTAGTTGCCAGGACTTTTGTGCTGCGATTCAAAAGACGCAACAACAGTGAAATTATGAGTGTAATGGGGCACTCATCGAGCACTCACTGTGAGTCAATACCGTAAATCATTTTCTCACTTAGCCCTCATAGCAACCCTGCGGAAAAGGGGGCAGTGACGCAGGACTCAGGACATGCCTTGCCGCGGGTGTCTGTCCGGGATGCTGGTTCTGTGTCTTGCCAGGTGCAGGTGATGGGGCGCAGGACGGAAATCCCTCCACACGTAACTGGGATATTTTGTACTGGAATGGGAGGTTTCTCTCTTCTTAGCAACCTGTTTCCTCCATAACATGTCAGCTATTTCCATCTCTACAGGCATTATATAAGCGAATGTGGAGATTCAGAGAGGAAGAGAGAAAGCACGTGATGTGGGTCTTAGCCCACAGCAGGGGTGGGGAGCCTTTTCATATTGGAAAGCCGCATCAATTTGGCTGTAATCTAATAAAGCTGCATTCAAGAAATTTGATTAGATATACTTAAAATGCATATTATTTTGTAAGACTCAAACTACCGTGTACTTAATAATGTTAAAGAATGAAAACTGTGTGTTGATTTTAAAGTTAACTAACATTTAATGACTTTGTTGTGCCTGCCTTTTTTGGAAAGGATTTGACTGTTTGGTGACAGCACGGAGGTCTGCAGCTTCAGCAGATCCTCTAGATGGGCATCGATCATTTGTGAACTTGACTTAGGTTTGGTGGGAGAGTGTAGATTTGCAGTAATGAGTGGTCGAAAAGCAAGAAAGCATTTTTCAATCATGCCAAAGGCGTAGGTATGCTACTGCACGTCCCCATGTTTCAACTGGGTCTTTTTTAGCATCCAAACAAGACTTTTAAAGGCCAGCTACTGAAAGCTCAGGCAACTCATCTGTAGTTCTTTGGGGGCCTGGGTGATATCCTCTAGGTGAGACTGAAATGTTAATTTGAGAGTGTTGTCATGATTCTCAAAGTCAGTGAACCTTTCATTGTATTCTGTAACTAGTAGGACTGTGATATTGTTCACATGATTTGCATATAGCAAGCCACTCATCAATGACCTTTGCTAACTGGAGAAAATATTCGTCTGAAATTTCCTTTTGAAAAAGAAGTGTTTTGATAAAAGATAGCTTTGTCTGAAACCTTTGGATTTTTTTGCCACATATCATATGTAAACTTAATTTTTCCTTGTTAAGAAATAGTCAAGTCATTTTGATTTGACATGATATTACACAGAAATGCTACATTCCTATAAAAACAGGCTTTTAATAATTCACATTGCTGATTCTGTTCTTCACAAAATTTAACGATCTGTTCTCACAAAGATAAAATTTTGGCTAACACCTGTCTCTGTGATAGAATGATCCAGCAAATCCCCACCGAATACCTCCTGGTTACAGAACCAAGGAAGCTGTGTTGGATCTTCATGAATAGAGTTAACAATGCTTATAACTTGTCCCCAAGTGCCATTTAAAACAGTGGCTTCAGCACAGAGATTTCGGTGATGCAAGATACATTGGGAAGAAATGAGAGGGGCTGGGTGCGGTGGCTCACACCTATAATCCTCACACTCTAGGAGGAGGGTGGGTGGATTGTCTGAGCTCACAAGTTTGAGACCAGCCTGAGCCAGAGCTAGACCCCACCTCTAAAAATAGGCAGGCATTATGGCGAGTGCCTGTCGTCCCAACTACTCAGGAGGCTGAGGCAAGAGAATCACTTAAGCCCAAGAGTTTGAGTTTGCTGTGAGTTAGGATGCCAGGGGACTCTACCAAGACTGACAGAGTAAGACTTAGTC
This sequence comes from Galago senegalensis, assembly GCA_963575145.1. Taxonomy (NCBI): domain Eukaryota; kingdom Metazoa; phylum Chordata; class Mammalia; order Primates; family Galagidae; genus Galago; species Galago senegalensis. The sequence continues at coordinate 1,874 of CAUYTI010091833.1, read as the reverse complement.
TCAAATAAAAAAAGGGGGGGGGGAATGAGAACATCTGGATCTGTTAATACTTTCTTTTAATGTGTTCAATAAGTCCTTCTTGTTTTCCTGTCGTGGAAGATGCACCGTCTATACACATATTCACTAAATTTACCAAATTCACTCCAATTTCACAACTTTTATCTTGAAAGTTGTTGAAGATACCTATCCCCCTCATTCTGTTTGCAGGAGCGCCCAAAGCAAGTAACTTTTTGAAGCAAAGAAAATCTTCTATTATGACCTGAATGAAGCATAGACCATGTGCCAAGTCAGTAGTATCAGCTGTTGCTTCCAAAGCAATTGAATGATGTATCTTTTCTTTTGAAGTATTGCATGAAGTTGTTCTGTTAAGCTGAAGGCTAATTCATGCTGCTGATCAGTTACGGATTTTGAAAGAGGCAGTTGCTTGTTCTCTGAACTTACCACGTGGACAATGCGTTCTTTCCCAATTTCTACGTCACCAAATGGCTTCCTTTTTCTCTCTGAGTATATAAGTTACTTTATAAGTTGCTTCAGTGGCATTATTTCCAAGTCCTCCTTTTTCTTAAAAGAATTGTCTATGTTTTGCTTTTCATTTTTTAATTTCTATAATACAACCTGGGTACTTTCACTCTAATTAAAATATTTGTGGTCCTTAGGAGGGTTAGAATGTTGATAAGCTCTGAATTTCTTGGACTGTATCACACGTTAGCATGGAGAAAGGAGCAATTCTGCAAAAGGGTTATGAAATTCTCAGTAAAAGGAAGTGGTAGCAGAGAAAAAAAAGGACGTCCATGTCACTGGCTATTATATACATGTCTTAGGGAGTTCTACTGAACCTCAGTTTGCTCATACACCAAATGGGAACAATAGCAGGGCCACTTCCAGGTCTACTGAGAGGTTTAAATGTAACAATACTCATGCTTTGGGAATCCACTCCATACATATTGTTATTATTTGTACATTAAACTACTTTCATATTTCATACATTTTTACTGTTTTTCTCCAATGTCTAAAATAATTTATGCTCATTATTGAAAATATGGGAAATTGAAAAAAAATTGTAAAAGAAGCCACTCTTATTAATTACTCCCGTGTAATTACTATTCTACACGTGAGCACATAAGCTACCTTACCCTGTTCTTTTCCTTCGTGTACTTCCCAGGTATATTTTGACATGTGTTTGGAGAAGAGGGTAGAGCTGGAACTTGGTCAGTGACTGCTGGTGGGATCCGGCCCGCCTCCTGAGAGCAGGGGGAAAGTCCAGACAGATACCTGCATGGTTACTTTGCAGATAAAAAGGGGCCTTCACGGAGGGGAGGGAAAATAGTGAGAGTGCAGATGGGACGAAGACGGTCCACGTCTTCAGGTGGCTCTGCCGACTTGCGTCAGATGTTGAGGGAGAAAAGTCCTTCCAGTTGAATTTGAAGGGGCCTCCTCATGAGGAGACTTCATGAAAGGAATGTCACTCCCACTTCTTTTTTTTTTTTTCTATTGAATGGTAACTATGTACATTAATGCACTTCTGGGTGTGGGGTTTTCACACACAATCGGAAACACTTCCATCAAACTGGTTAACATAGCCTTCATGTCATTTTCTTAGTTATTGTTTTAAAACGTTCACATTCTACTCTTAGAAAGATTCACTTGTACCCTTGTAAGATAAACCTCAGAAGTAATCCCTCCAATCCCCTCCCTCCACCTATTCCCTCCTCCCCTCTCCCTCCTCCCTCCCTGTATTCTTAGGCTGTTATTAGGTTATAGCTTTCATATAAAAGGTATAAATTAGTTTCATAATAGGGGTGTGTACATTGGATACTTTTTCTTCCATTCTTGTGATACTTTGCTCAGAAGAACATTTTCCAGCTCCATCCATG